>JBBBDQ010001996.1:177500-287500 GCA_037127315.1 Ascarosepion bandense | reverse complement strand
GAAATGAAGAGAATGAATCCGTGGGTCTAAAAGTAATTTGGGCCCGTCGAAGTAATATTTTCTAGGGAGTACAGAAATGTTCATAAGGTATTTATAACGATAAATAATCGACATCGAGTAAATTCCTGATAAAAATCTTTTAGAAGTGAAGTGAGGTAGAACCTTACAGATTAGTTTTTGTAAAAACAGAAAAAAATGCCCTGTATATGTGGGATTGCAGAAATAATGTGTAAAACTGTGATCGATTATTGTTGAGGGTAGCGGGGTGAGTGATTAGTTTGCGTTTATACGGAGATCAGGCGGAGAGGATCCATGTCAGATGTGTGACGACTGGTAAAAAGAAAAAAGAAAGGAAGCAACAATAACCTCGTAGCCTCGTCGAACTGTCCGAATTCATCAGAATATAACAGAATAAACAGAAAAATAGATAACCAAATTGGTAGAAAAAAATCAAGAAGTAAAAAAAAAATGATAAAAAAAGTTAAAAATTTAAAATGGCGGAGTGATTTCTTTCAGAACATAGGAAGTTCGAGCTATTCGGAAAAAGGGGTTCATTTTTTTTATTGTAAACGGAAAATCTGCGTTGCGTTTGAAAGGGAATAAAGCAGTTTTCTTGGTCTTTCGCATTTGTCATTTTTTTCTTTGCTTTAAAACTCGCACAAGCAGGAAAAAATAATGAAAGCAACATTTCTAAGCATAAATCAATGAAGATATCGGAACATCTATTGCTCAGTTAGATTCCTGAATTTCGCTTCGCTCTCTTTTTCTCATCACTCTCACTCTCTCTCTCTCTCTCTCTCTCTCTCTCTCTCTCTCTATCTGTATTTGTTCATAACGAAATATGTATTTACGCTAGCAAATTCTTATCTATCTATCTATCTATCTATCTATCTATCTATCTATCTATCTATCTATCTATCTATGTCATTCTGTTCCTATTTCATTCTTTCTATCTATCTATCTATCTATCTATCTATCTATATATCTATCTATCTATCTATCTATCTATCTATCTATCTATCTATCTATTATTGTCATTCTGTTCTATTTCATTCTATCTATCTATCTATCTATCTATCTATCTATCTATCTATCTATGTCATTCTGATTCTATTTCTTTCTTTCTTTCTTTCTTTCTTTCTATCTATCTATCTATCTATCTATCTATCTATCTATCTATCTATCTCTTATCTATCTATCTATCTATCTATCTATCTATCTATCTATCTATGTCATTCTGTTCCTTTTCATTCATTCTATCTATCTATCTATCTATCTATCTATCTATCTATCTATCTATCTATCTATCTATCTATGTCATTCTGTTTCTATTTCTTTCTTTCTTTCTTTCCTTCTATCTATCTATCTATCTATCTATCTATCTATCTATCTATCTATCTATCTTTTCTTATCTATCTATCTATCTATCTATCTATCTATCTATCTATCTCAGTCTTTTCGTTATCTATCTATCTATCTATCTATCTATCTATCTATCTATCTATCTATCTATCTATCTAATTATATTTATTTACTTAATAGTGCAATCGTATCATACTTCCCACTCAACCTTTTTAATAAAGTGGAACAAACTTTCAGACTGTATGAATCCATCGTCTACATTGAGAATTTAAACCCAGCTCAGGAAAAGTTGAAAAGCGAAAAATGTCACAAAGAGTGAATATTTCGTCATTTATGGATGTCTTGTCGGGCGGTAAAAGTGGTAGGAAAGTGTGTTGGAAGGACCCCATGTTATAACCTGGTACTTCAGCTTCCCATAAGCAATGCCGTGGAAAGGGGAGATAAATCACCGGCGCTGAAAACCAACTAAGAAATAAATGCTGAAATATCTTTGTTCGAAAAATTGGAGGTTTTTCCATAGCGGGAAACGACGCATTCTCAGGGTAGGTGGAAAGAAACTCACTATTTAAAATTATATTGTTAATAATTACTTTATTAATTATTAGTCTGTGTTCATCAGATAAGTTTTATTTATCAGATAGCGCATCTGATAGATAGATAGATAGATAGATAGATAGATAGATAGATAGATAGATAGATAGATATAGGAACAGAATGATATAGATAGATAGATAGATAGATAGATAGATAGATAGATAAGAAACAGACTGTCACAAATATATAACGAACAGACTGAGATAGATAGATAGATAGATAGATAGATAGATAGATAGGAATGAGATAGATAGATAGATAGATAGATAGATAGATAGATAGATAGATAGATAGATAGATAGATAGATGAGAAACAGACTGTCACAAATACATAACGAACAGACTGAGATAGATAGATAGATAGATAGATAGATAGATAGATAGATAGATAAGAAACAGACTGTCACAAATACATAACGAACAGACTGAGATAGATAGATAGATAGATAGATAGATAGATAGATAGATAGATAGATAGATAGATAGATAGATAGATAGATGATTGAGAATCTTTTATCCGAAATCCTTGGGATCGGTTGGGCTTCAGTTTTCTGATGTTTTTCAGAGTTTGGAATACAGAAATCAGAACTTTTTAAAATTTTTTTTATCAGATATTTTTTATTTAAATAATGATGGTAGAAGTACAGTACAATGTTAACATTCTACTTGGGTGTCAGCGTTCTTCTCTAGTGTCCTGGTTATGTCAGTCAGTTAAGTGCCACCCGTGAAACACGCTTGGGCGATCATGTCTCGGAAGACGCATGATTGACTGGGCAGAAGATTATCCCGCAGTAGATTGCCATTGCTTACTGCGGTAGATGGGTTGACAGCCAAGGCTATAGACTCCAATCTGTCCTGTTATTTAATCCATAACTGGAAGGAAGAGACGGATTAATAGCTTTCCCAGAAGTATTTGCACGTAAGTGAATGCAATGAATTCAACTGGAATTCGAACTCGGCTCCCCGATTTCTCGTTCCGAGTCGATATTCACTGCACCACAACGTACATCCCTGGTTATGTACTTGAGCACATTCTGTACATTTAGCACATTTTCTTCTAATCTGGATGTTGAAGGACAACGGCTTGGAATGACAATTTCTCATAGTTTTGCTGTCTACTGAAGCATGGTGTCCTTGAACAATGTGTCACTATCTCAGCACTTGTTCCACGGACTGTCACATTTCGTAACAGGGATGATAGCTGAGCATGCTGCGTCACGCGTTGTTTCATTCAGGGCTAGACTTGTCACTTTGATATAAAAAAAGAAATTAGCAATCAAATTCTACCACTTTAGGGACAACAATATATTTTGTTTCATGCAAACATGGTGATATTAAAAGTAATTGTCACTTCGGGATTTTCAGCAAAATAAGACGTTCGAGAGCCAATCAAAGCTGAGTGCCATTAAACATATTGTGTGACATAAATGTAAAATAAGTACCGCCACCCATTTTAAATACCTAAATTTAAATTTAAATTTTAAAAATAAATAAGTCATCGTCAAGCTTTAAAATTAGCTTTAATTGAAAGCCAAGAGATTAAAATTTTAATTCCAGAGAGAAAAATACCCTAATTTGTTTTAAACCGAAATTATATTGATTTTAATCTAATTTTTTTCTGATTTGAAAAAAAAAGTTAAATTTCCAACCATTTTTGATTGATCGACACATTACGTAAACAGTACGTAAACAGTAGCCAAATTTCCGTTAAAAATTTTGCAAAAATAAAATATACCTCACTGACACGTTATTTAAGTCAATTTTTAAAATTCAAACTTACCTTTATCTGATTTCAATCAAGTAATAATTGCTTACTGCCAGAAATTTACAATAAAAAAAACTTTTTAACTCCGGTAGCCTCCTTTTATCTGCGTTATCGGGGTGACGAAAGATATGACAACTGGAATTTATCAAGAACGCTAAAAGGGTGGTGACCAAACGTGCCAAAATTTCAATTAGGTTAAAACATAAAATTTTCAAATTTTAATTTCTTTGTTTTGGTTTTAATTAAATAGTAAAATTAAAAATTTAGCTTAATATTTTCAGCAATTATATAATATTTTATAGAATTTTAGTTTAGATTTATAGCCAGTCATTTGAGTATGCTTTTTGAATAAATACAAATTAAAAAATTAAATTTCTTTTAAAATAATTTTAAATTAAAATAACCAAACTAAGTTATGTTATTTATTAATAAGTTATCATTAAGTTTAAGGCATGGTAAAAATATCTCATTTAATTTTTATGGAAATATGTTATGACTCCTATAGAACATCGTAATTAATCAAATGAAACATCGTACTTAATCAAAATGAACATATTACCCAAAAATTAGATAATGCAATTATTACGTTTCCATTGTAAAACAGCCGTAACGTTTCTTTAGCCGCTAACTCAAATCAAAACAAAACTTTCTGGTAAAATTTCGAAAATGTTAGAAGGGATTAAAAAATTAAAAAAAATAATTCAAAATTACTTTAATCTTTCCTCTTAATAATAAAATAAACATTTTGAAGGAAGGAGTTTGTTTTATTAAGTTTGGGGCCTTTTTTATTGATATCATGCTGTTTTTGCTATCGATTTGATTGGAGGCACATAAAAGGCTGTAGAAAGTGAAGATTATGAGAATAAGAATAATAGATAATGAGTGACCTTTGCGTCGAAGAGGTTGAGACTGTGTTCACGATAGCCGCCCCGCGGATGTCTGCTTTACATATTAGCACTTCTTTGAAAATGATATTTCTCTTTACAATTAGGATACGGAGAAAATGAGGATGATTCGAGATGGTGGACGTGGTATAGTGTATGTTCACTGTAAAAGACTGAACTGGTGATATATATATATATATATATATACGCAGACAGATCTGTTTCGCTGTCTCACAGCTCATCAGTACGGTTAGACATCCGATTGCTTTTAACCCAGGATTGAAACCCGACCGAATTGGCGTCAGTCGGCGGTTCTACCTCTGAGCTGTGGGCGCTCGGTAGAAGGAGGTAGACTTTTTAGCGTGTACATTATTATTATACACACGCCCAATAGCTGAATGAACGATGCGTAATCACTAGTTCAGGGATGAGTGAGAATATCATAAGAATGTCGTCACGAAACTTCGAAGACGGCATGAACCTGCTCAGTTAAAGTGACAAATTCTTTTTCAACGCTCAATCTACACCTCAATATCGAGCACTTTACGATAAAACCCTGCTTGCCAAAATAAAGTGCTTTAAAATAATAATGTATTTCTTACTATTTTTTAGTATTTATTGCCAAGTGAATAATTGTAAATGAAAATAGAATGGTTCTTTTGTTAATATTGCACAATAACATGTGCATGAAATGAATTTATAAATATTTAATAATTACCTATATTGCAGTTTCATCAATGAAAGAATGAAGAAAATTTAGGGTGATTCGGATGAATTCATCATTGCTTCCTTGCCTTGTAAAATTTGCAAAGTAATGATAACAAAAGAATCTTTCTATTTTTATTTGGCAATAAATACTAAAAATAGTATGAAATACACCATTTCTTTTAAAAAACTGGGGTGGCATAATAATTATGGCCGGTAGTGTATGTATATATATATATAATTGGATGTTACAGTGGTTCCAAAGAGAGAAATTGTATATTTTAAATTATGAACGTAACCGTAAATGTTATTTTATAATATACATCACATTTTATTTTTTATCTTCTGCTACACGTGTTTCTGGTCTCGTGACCTTCATCAGACAGAGAGTGGTTGTTTTTACATATTAAAAGGAATTAATTATCGTTATAATCCATGTGTTCAGTCATCGTCTTGGTTTTGCGTGGTAGTAGTTCACACTCTCTTTTACTTCTTAAGAAATCTACCTCCACTTTAAAGAGTGATAAAATAATTTTGGATTGGTCAAATATCGGACGGAGGAAGGTTTGTTTTTATGTTTTTGCTTTTTATTTATATATACATTTAGACACACACAAAGACAATAAACAAAAATTTAAACTGCAAGTCCCAAAATGTGGCATATGCTCTCAAGTGCATTAAATATAACAAATCTTGTACAGAAATCAGCCAAGCACTAAACAACAGAGTTTCTTTCACAAAAGCAACATTAAATTATCAGACAACAGAAAACTCTTTGTATGACAGCACGACTTCCAATGAAATCAAGATAAATTTAACATTATGCCATTATATCAGACAGACAATTATTCTTACCTACAAATACAAGTAAAAACTTCATGAACAAGTTTAAACTAGCAGTAAATAGATCATAACCACTCACGCAAACACGGACACACAACATGCACACAGAATGACCAGATACACTAACAGACCGCGTGTTCACGCGCATGCACTCACACACACAAGTATGTGCACATACTAGCAAGAACAAACACAGTGGTAGACACGCGAAATCCTACAAGACACAGGAAGTGTGTATATATGTATATACATATATGTGTGTGCGTCTGTGTATATATAAATAAAAAATAAGAACAAAACTTTTCTTCGCCTGATATTTGAGCCATCCAAAATTATTTTATTACCCCTTAAAACGGAGAAAGATTCCCTCACAAGTACAAGAGAGTGTGAACAACTACCACGCGGAAACAAGACGATGACTGAGAATAGAGACTAATATAATAATAATAATAATAATAATAATAATAATAATAATAATAATATATTGTTACATTCTCACGTATTCACTCCTAACCCTCACCGTACTAAACGGTATTACTGTCAATAAACTATCACTCTTTATTTCTATTTCTAACCGTGACATTTTTTATTTTCTCTCTAGCGACCTTACCAAATCAGAAGTAGAATTAACATCAGTGAGACCAGGGCCGTAGCTGATGCTAAAAAAACACCGGGCACAGATAAAATTGCCCGGATTTATTAGTTGACAATGTGATGATATCATCAGTGTCATCCGTTTCCAGAAACTATGATTTTTGCGGATTTTTCGGCTATTCCCATTGAAATTAGGCACAGAACGTGAACGAAAGCAGGAAATCGGGTTCGGACTTTCTGAGTATAACCAGTCTTTTCTCCCCAAATTAATAAATAAACAAACAGATTTTTACTGCGATCATTCGGATGGTTTCTTCGTTTTTCTTTCTTTCTTTCTTTCTTTCTTTCTTTCTTTCTTTCTTTCTTTCTTTGTGAATTGTTTAGTTTGATTTTTAATGAAGACATTTTTCCTTGCCCGGATTTTCATTATGGTTGCACGGATCGGCCCGGACCCGTGCCTGGTGTGCCCGGTAGTCAGATACGCCCATGAGTGAGACAATGATGATTAGAAACAGGATCGGCTAAAGGTAGCACATCACACATATGTGGAGTCATGTGACCCAGTATGAAAAACTGCACGGAAAAAATACTTGAGAATCATAAAAAGCATATTTCTCGGAATAAACACTCTTTTTCATGATATCACCATGTTCGGAGATTGCTTAATGAAGAAATCGAACATTGCAATATACTCACTAACATTAATCCCATGTCACCTACGGATATGTATTTAATTGACTAGTTAAAAAATAAAAAAGCAATGGTGAATTACTAAGCGTGTTAATCACCAAACGAAAGGGCATGTGTGATCCTTTCAGTTATGAAAAACTGAAAACACATTCAACATTAAATCTTTACGTCGTTAAGAAAACGTTCATAATGAACATCATTTGGCAACAAATATATATATATATATTTCCCTTTTCCGTTCTATTAGTTCAGGTTTTTAGTTTCTTTTCAAATTTGCAAGCTTTTGTTGCCAAATGATGTTCACTATGAACGTTTTCTTAACGACGTAAAGATTTAATGTTAAATTTTAACGATTAATATATATATATATATATATATATATATATATATATATAGAGAGAGAGAGAGAGAGAGAGAGAGAGCGAGTGAAGAAAAAGAGTAAAGTCCAAGTTTTGATTTCAGACTGCGGATAAAAATAAAGTGTTTTTTAATCTTCATATCATAAGAAAATTTAGCTGGAAACAAGAAAGAAAACACTAGATTCTTTTATGATATTTGTTCTTCAATATGGCAGCGAATGCTGGACAATCTTATCAAAGATGAAAGGAAGACTTGTAGCAACCGATATAGGGTTCTACAGAAGGATGACGAGGATACCATGGACCGAACATGTGAGCAACAATGAGGTTTTGGAGAGGATGGAAACAAAAAGGGAACTAATACTTAATATCATGAAAAGACAAGTGAAGTTCCTAGGACAAGTAATAAGGAAGCGGGGCTTGGAGAATCTGATACGGCACGGAGAAAAGGAAAGCAAAACAGGGGAATGCGACGCGTGACATACTTGATAGACTTGAATAAATAGATGGCGGAGCAAGGTTTGGGAAGAGTAACAGAAGGGGTGTTAAGAGCCACAAGGAATAGGGAGATGTGGAAGGCCATGATCGCTTACATTCTGAAAGGACTGGGCACCTAGAAGAAGAAAAATCGTATACATTGCACGTACATTTCCGCACAGACATGTTTACCCGTATTATTGCTTGATATTTGTTGTGGAAAAATATCCTGTCCTACCCAGGAATAGGCATGGCCCGGGTTATAAAACAACTAGACGGGAACGAACTAGAGTGTGATCGAGAGAGATTGATAGTGTTCGTGACTATACGAGATTATTCGTCATTACACGAGAGTGATCGAGATTATTCGTGACTATACGAGAGTCATCGAATCTAGTCGAGAGCCATCGGCCTTAGACGAGAGTTAGACGTCACTAGACGGAGGCCTTCTTCTCAAGACTGACGCATACGTCCTATACAGAGACATTGCCTTCTTGATTGTTATTCGTGTTAACTGTTCGTTGGTGTACGTGTATTTGGTTTATTGTACAGAGGTATAATAAATCCCTCAGTGTTAAGAATTATTTCTTGCACTATTCTTTCTCTGTTTATCCCCTCCCGGGATACAACAATATTAAATTTTGTTAAATTATAATTCTGTCTTTTGTTGTTAGTCCCTGTTGGTTATATACCTCATATTCCCAGATACAAACGACTTTCCCTCAACAATAAAATTTACGACAAAATTAACATTTTTATTTGATCCACGGTCAACACTCGCAAAAAAATTATACACACACCTTTTTCCATTTTTCCTACTACCATCTTCAGGAATTAAACGTACACACACACAGATATTACCGGACAGACAGAAAAACACACACACACACACGGCATAAATTCATGTCAGTCAGTCAGTTAAGTGCCATACGTGATACACGCTTGGGCGATCATGTCTTGAAAGAGACTGGGCAGAAGATTATCCCGCAGTAGGTTGCCATTACTTTCTGCGGTAGACTGGTTGCCGACCAAGGCTATAGAACCCAATCTGTCCTGCTATTTAACCCATAACTGGAAGGAAGAGACGTATTAATACCTTTCCCAATGGTATTTGCGCGTAAGTGAATACAATGGATTCAACTGGAATTCGAACTCGGCTCCCCGGTTTCTCGTTCCGAGCCGATATCCACTGTACCACAACGCACACAAATTCATGTAAACTACCTAAAAGAATGGACATTTGATATACCACAAGGCTCGTTTGACAAAGCCGAAATTTCATAACTGATGGGAGTACTGCTGCCATTTATGGTCAGGTGCCCCTGCCGTTCTCCTCAGTGTTCTTGACAAGCTCCAAAGGAGAGTCTGTAATGTGATAGGTACTGATCTGGCGACTCGTCTGCAGCCACTTTCCCATCGTCGAAATGTGGCCTCCCTCTGTCTCTTCTATAAATACTTTCATGGCTTCTGCTCGGATGAGCTTAAGTCACTGATGCCTCCTCAACAGGTGTTTACCCGTTCAACCAGACTGGCAACTGGGTCCCACCCATTCACAGTCAGGTTAGCCAAACGCAGACGACAATTCTACTCCTGCAGCTTCCTCTCTCGCACTTCCCGCCTGTGGAACTCACTCCCGTATTCTTGCTTTCCTGACGGCTACGACCTCCAGAAATTTAAAAGCAAAGTTAATACTCACCTACTAACCACTGGCCTCTAGCTCTCTCCCCTCCCCTGTATAACCTTCCCTTTCTCTCCGCCCATGTATCTGTCATTGCACCTGCTTTCTCAGCTTTCTATTGTTCCTTTCTAACTAGCTTGTACTCCTCACTCTTTTCTAATTAATCTTTTTACATTTATGTAACCCCCTGCACATCAGTGGCGTTTCTGCCTTGCTCGGGGTGAAATGATTAAAAAAAAAAAAATACACATTCTAAGTAAAATTAATGAAATAATCCACACAGTCAATGACGGAGTGTACAGAGATGACAGATTAATGATTAATGGACACTGGACAACAAAAGAGAGAACGACAGAATAAGAAAAAAGTCTATACAAGGTCTTAAAGATCTAGATTTTGAAATAGTAGTTGAAAAATATAAAAAGGTAGCCCAATAATTAGATGTATAATTTAATTTACAAACTGGCAATGTCTCTCCATATATGAAAACAAACGCAACTTTAAATTACATAACCAGAAGACCTAAACATCCAACAAGTTTAATTATTCACATCCATAAAGAAATACAGCACAGATTGGGTTCTATAGCCTTGGCTGGCAACCAGTCTACCGCAGAAAGTAATGACAACTTACTGCGGGATGGTCTTCTGCCCAGTCAGTCATGTCTCTTACGAGACATGATCGACCAAGCGTGTATCACGTATGGCACTTAACTGACTGACTCCAGCTAAACAAACAAAAGCAATAATAGAAATCGAAAAATTACTTTGTTCCTCTTCTATGTGACCTGTCACTTCCCTGGTGGCTCTGAGCACGCCTTCTCCTGTTACACCATGCAATACTCGTCCGTCATCCACCTGATTAGGTCCTTCAAATATGTTATCCGTTGCTTTCTCCTGTCTCTTTTTCCCTCTATCTGGCCTGTTAGTATCAGATTCTCCAAGCCATTCTTCCTCATTGCGTGTCCCAGGAACTTCAGCTGTCTCTTCCTGATGCTCAGTATTAATTTCCTTTTTATTTCCATCATTTCCAAGACCTCATCATTGCTCACATGCTCCATCCATGATATTCGCAGCAGAATCACATTTCAGTTGCTTCAAGTTTTTCCTTCATCTTTGATGATATTGTCCAGCATTCACTGCCATATTGAAGGACGGAAAGCACGTAGCAATCCAGTACTCTCTTCCATATTTCTACCGAAATTGTCCTGTTTCTTAATACCTTACTCAACTTCTGGAATACTTCTTTCGCCATACCAATTTGCACTTTCCGTCTTCTGTTATAAGACTTCCCAGGTATTTAAGTTTTTGTACCTGCTTGATTCTAGTATCCTCGACCTGTATTTGGCATGTTGGGCTGCCCTTTTTACTGATGACCATGCAGTCGGTTTTCATGCAGTTTATTTCTAGTTCTTTCTTGTTACTTTCTTCAGCTACCTTCTGTAGGAAGTCTTGTAGTTTCCTTTCTGTGTCTGCCATCAGCACTGTATCATCTGCGTATCTTAGGTTGTTTAAATTGTGGCCTCCAATTACGAATCCAGGCATAACTTCTAAGCTACTCAAAACATTCTCGCTGTACAAGTTGAGCAAATCCGGTGAAAAGATACATCCTTGTCTTACACCCCTTTCTATCTTGTATATCTTTGTCTATCTACCGTATTCAAGAGGTTCGTTGCCAGTAAAGATTCTTGATTACTCTCAAGTCTTTCCCAAATATGTCCAGACTGCCGAGCATCTCCATCAATTCTTTGTGGCGTATTTTGTCAACGCCTTCGCATAATCAATAAAGCACAGGTATAAGTCCTTCTTCATTTGTATTGCCCTTTCGGAGAACATCCTAAGCGTAAATATGGCATTCCTTGTTCTCGTGTCTTTAACGAAACCGCACTGTTCTTGTCCTATCTCTGACCTGATTCTGCTTCTCGCTATATTCATCAGGATTCGGACAGTTTTGTTATGTGGCTCATTAAACTGATGGTTCTGTGAAGTTCGCACTCGTTTTCTCCTGGCTTTTTAGGTATTGATATGAAGATAGACTTGCTGAGATCATCTGGTACAACCCCACTATTATAAATTTCATTTATTATTTCAGTAATTTTTTCTATACCAATTTCTTCCAGGGCTATCAGCACTCTATGATTATGCCGTCTAATCCCACTGATTTGTTTCTATTCAGTTTGGCTACTGCAGATTCCACTTCAGACTTCAATATTTCCTGTCCGTCCTCATCTTTGCGCATTATTGGTTGCTCTCTCTTGTCGTGGAAAAGATCTTTTATATATTCTTCACATTGTTGGAGTATTTCCTCTTTCACCAAATTGATTGTTCCATTCTTAGATTTTATACACCCTGTTGAAGAGCAGGTTTTTTTGTCCTGTCAGTTCTTTTATTTCCTTATGTATGTCTGCTTTATTATTCCTACTCAATCTCTCTACTTCTGCACATTTGTCATTGAGCTATTCCTCTTTAGCCTGTCTACATTTTCTTCTTATTTACTTGTGTAGTTCCCTGTACTCCATTCCATGTCTTGATATCATTTTCTGCCTCCTTTGCATCATGTCCAGAATCTCTTCAGTCATCCACTCGTTTTTCTTTCTGCGCCTAATTTCATTTGGGGAAATGTTGTTTGCTGATGTCACTATTGCTTCCTTTAGCGCGTCCCATTTCGAGTGTCCTTTCCCAATTTGTTCTTCGTATTTGGTTTTCACGCTGTTAGTGTATTATTTTCTGTAGTTTGAGTTCATTCACGAGCTTCTTGTATTTCAGTTTTGTTGCTGCATTAGGCTTCTTCAATCTCCGATGTTGCACTTTTAATTTACAGATGACTGGGACGTGGTCGCTTCCGCAGTCAGAACCTGGATAGGCTTTGCTTTGAACCACTGCATTTCGGAATCTGCTGTTTATGGTTATGTAGTCTAACCCTGCGTTGTGGCGCATTGGATATCTGCTCGGAACGAGAAATCGGGGAGCCGAGCTCGAATTCCAGCCGAATTCATTGCATTCACTTACGCGCAAATACCCTTGGGAAAGGTATTAATCCGTGTCTTCCTTCCAGTTATGGGTTAAATAACAGGACAGATTGGGTTCTATAACGCAGAAAGCAATGACAACCTACTGCGGGATAATCTTCTGCCCAGTCAGTCATGTCTCTTTCGAGACATGATCGCCCAAGCGTGTATCACGTATGGCACATAACTGACCAACTGACTGAGTCTAACCCACCGTTTAACTTGGAAGTAAAAACCAAGATCGAACAAATATTTTTAAATTAATCAATAAACACTTCCCAAAAACTTAGAATTTTTTTATAATCATATAGCCCCAAGCAAGGCATGTTACTGCCACTGTTGTGCAGGGGGTTACATAGGAGGAAAGTGATGAGAAAGAGTGAGAGATTATAAGGGGTGTCAGGAAGAGGGTAAGAGAAAGATGAGAATGCTGACGAGAGAGGGGTGGACGGAGAAAGGAGCATGAGAAAGAGGATGCAAGTCAGTGAGATAGGTGATGACTATTGACTTTACATTTAAATTCTTGGAGATTATAGCTGTCGGGAAAAGCAAGTAAACGGAAGGGAATTCCATAGGCGGAAGTGCGAGAAAAGAAGCTGATGAAGTAGAACTTGCGTTTACAATTTATTATTTTCACATAAAAAGCGTGGGACCCAGTTGCCAATCTTGTGGCTCGAGTAAATTCATATATAGGGGGTACCAGTGAGCAAAGTTTATCGGAGTAGAAGCCATGAAAGTTTTTGGAGAAGAGACACAGGGAAGGCACATTTCGTCGGTGAGAAAGTGACTGTATCCTAGCTGCCACATCGGGATCAATCACATTACAGGTTCTCCGTTGGATTTTGTCAAGGACAACTAGGTGGATAGCAGGAGCACCAGACCAGATATGGCAGCAGTATTCAATGCACGGGTGGATGGTAGATTTGTATATATGCAGGATTGTTTCTGACAGGAAAAACTTCCTGGCCCTACACAGAGAACCGACCTTCTTAGCAGCGGATTTAGCTATGGATTCTGTATAGTTATTCCACTTGAGGTCAGTTGTGAGAATTTGTTATGGGACGTACCCGTTTTAGACTATAATGAACACTTTCTGTTATTATGAATAGCGGGAGATGATGACCCTCGGCGTTGAGTAGAATTGGATCGAGTAAACCTCGGTCTAATACTTGGCAGTCCGACTGACGTGTAATATTCTTTGTATTTGTTCTTTCGTTAAATATATATTTCACTAATACCCGTGTTCGAGTTTTCTTCTCGACCTATTCTGGGTCCACAACAGAATTAAACAAAATTTTCAATAGGAATAGCTGTACTTGTAATTTAGAAAATTACACAGAAAAACAAGACGCAAAACACCTAAATAACAACGGACAGAATAATATTAATAACAAAGAATGTAACTGTAGGGACAAAATCAAATGACCACTTAACGAACTTTGTAATACAGAAGGGTTTATTTACAAAGCAGAGATTCACGACATAAATGGTCAAAGTAAAACAGTTTTAGGATCTACCAAAGACATTTTAAAACCAAATGGAATAATCATAAATCTACATTTCAAGTAGAAAACCTCAAATATTGTACCAACTGGTTAGCCACGTGTGGAAATTAAAGAACTGAAATATGTAAAAGACCCAGATATAACATGAAGCATAGTGAAAATAGCCAAACCATACAACGGTGGCAATGTATGCAGATTATACCAGGAGGAAAAACTATTATGTTGTTCCCAGAAATAAAAAAAAAACTAAATGAACGATCAGAAATTATGTCCAATTGTAATCATATCCATAAGTACTTAATAGGATCATACAAACATGGATGAAAGTGTTCTAAGATCCTTGAATAATTCTTCCCTAATTTTGAAAGTTTTTCGGTTGTTTAAAAATTCCAATCGCACGTTTGTAAAAACAATCCCTGTTCGAACCTCTGAAAAACGGTAAAATCAGTTATTGTAAATCACCTGAAGATACCAGAAGGTTGAAACCTAGGTCGCGGAAATAACTGATTTCCAAATAAAAAAAAATTCCAAACTTCGACAATATAAATGTATTGAATACTTTTTAATTCAAGTGTGTACTGGTGTAATTGTATTTTGACCGAAAACTAACTAATTAATATATATATATATATATATATATATATATATATATATATATATATATATATATATATATATATAACGAAACTTAGTTATAAACAACCGACAATTTGAAATGCGGTCTAAGACGTTGCCAGATCAAATGGTAGCTTCCCCTATGTAAATAGAGTTCACAGGTTCGAATCCTACCGAATTGCATACATTTTCGTAATAACAATTTATCGTAAATAGTCAGGCTGGTAGATATAAATATATAATACTGACTGTTTAATTAAAAAACAGAATATCTACTTAAATACGAGTATCGATAAAAATAATGTTCAAACAATTCATTATATATATATATATATATATATATATATATATATATATATATATATATATATATATAGGACAAGTAAAGGACAGGGAGGAAAAAGTGTCTTTAATCTAACATGTTTCATTTTAACAAGCTTCTTCAGAGACATTTTTAAAGACGAAATTCAAAGATTTCAGAAGAAGTTTGTTAATCTGATATATGTTAGATTAAAGACACTTTTTCCTCCCTGTTCTTGTTCTATTCATTTGTCTGATATCAATCCATATACTCAACTCATATATATAAATGCAAATCAATAAGGTAATAAGAAAATATTTACAAAGTTCCAAAAATTAATTTAAAACAGTGGTCAATATAGAAATAGAGCAATGAATATTTATTATAAATTATACTTTAGAACATGTTCAACGCGTCTAATACCAAACTGCTGTCTGTCAATCATCACAGGCAACCTCTCTTGCCTCCCATAAGCATGGACCAAGCGAGCCTCCCCGAGAGCAATACACTGCATCCCCTCGGCCTTAACCTCTCTTCCAATCTCAAGTGAGTCACTACATTGAGTCAATAGCTAAATCCACTGCCAGGAAGGTTGGGTCACTGTATCGAGCCAGGATGTTTTTTCCACCTGAATGCATCCTGCATATATACAAATCAACCATTCGTCCGTGCATGGAGTACTGCTGACATATATGGTCAGGCGCCCCTGCTGTTCATCTCAGTGTTCTTGACAGGCTCCAAAGGAGAATCAGTAATGTGATAGGTACCGACTTGGTGGTTCGACTCCAGCCACTTCCCCACCGACGGAATGTGGCTTCCCTTTGTCTGTTCTGTAAATACTTTCATGGCTTCTGCTTCAACGAACTTAAGTCACTGGTGCCTCTGCAACAGGTATTTACTCGTGCAACCAGACTGGCAACTGGGTCTCACCCATTTACAATTAGATCAACCAAATGCAAACAACAATTCTACTCCTGCAGCTTATTTTCTTGCACTCCCTGCTTGTGGAACTCTCTTCCATATTCTTGCTTTCCTGACGGCTACAACCTCCAGAAATTTAAATGCAATGTCAATGTCTTAACCACTTGACTCTAGTTCTTTCTACACCACCCTGTATATCCTTCCCTTTCTCACTACCTTTGCAACTGTCATCACACCTGTATTCCCATCCTTCTCTTGCTCCTTTCTAACCGGTTCGTCTTTCTATTCACTCTCTTCTATCTAATCTTTTTACTCTCATGTAGCCCCCTGCACATCAGTATCGTTACCGCCTTGCTCAGGATGATACGTTGAAAAAAAAAAACGCACTAACTACAATCTGCTACAAAGTATACATTTTGTTTCGACATTGAAGGAACAATGTTCCATCAAGTAGTTAGTAAAGATGGTAGTTAATAATGATGATTAACATCATTACTAACTACCTGATGAGACATTGTTCTTTCAACGTCGAAACAAAATGTACATTTTTGTAGTAGATTATATTTTGTACATGTTCTAAAGTATAATTTATAATATATATATATATATATATATATATATATATATATTGATTGTTTAATACTTAGTTTTTGGTCGTAATAGGGTTAGATCAGTGCATATTTGTATATATATAAAATGCGATATATATATATATATATATATATATATATATATATATATATATATACTGGATCAACTAGGCTTAGCATATAGCAAAATGATTGGAGAATAAACACACTAACAATAGCTTGCGAGATTTAAACGTGAAATAACATATTAAAAAAATACTCGCGTAACTTCTTTTTGAAGAATTTTAGTCATTGTGATATTTTTAGTGAGTGCCCAGGTTGCTGGGAGATAGACGTTTTTGACGAGACACTATCCGTAGATAGATTGCCAATCAAGGCTAAAGAACTTCTATCTGCCCTAGTAGTTAAGAACTTTTGACCACCGTTGACGGCTTCCGAACACATTCATCTAATTCACACACAAAGTTTCTGAAATAACGTTGTTTATAAACAGCTGTCAGGGATATTGCACTTTATATTGTTACTATTGTAAACAACTAAAAAATGTACAATCACGCACAGTGACATATACAGGGTGCGATGGGTCAATTATCACAATTTTAAATCGGTAATCTTGCGCATGTGCATTGTTTGTTATTGATTTCGTCGACTGTACAGTATAGTAGGGTCAGTTGGGCACCGTCTGTGAGAAATAATAGAACGATGACGCAATTCACTTCACCAGAAATTTGCAAGTGGCGTACTGTACTGCTTGACATTTATACCGTGCTAGCAGTATAGCCCGGTGTTGCTCGGGTGTAATGAAAGCTTTGAAACTAATTTACGGTCTCGGAGCTCAGACTCTTTGGACGTTGGCACGAAAAACGTAGGTTGTTAAGACTTAGAACTACAATTATGAGCAAAACCCGAAGCAAAAACCAAAATAAAAGGGCTGAAAACCTGATTCTGATCAGACCCGATAGGATATCGATTTCCATTATCGGAGTCAAATAAGTCATCCAAGGATAAACTAACCTAAGTTACTCCATGAAAACTTATCGTACCCATCGTGAGTAAAATTGGAGAAAATGAGCAATAATGATGGCTGAATATCGGTTTTTGATCAGATTCGATAGAATATCGGGAGTATCGATTTCCGATATCGGGGAAAATGTGTCGTTTGTGAAGATCTACCAATGTTTGAGACTACAAGTTATAATTTTACCAAGTTAGAGCAAATTCTGCAGCAAGAACCACGATAAAATCCTGATCTTGATCAGACCTGATCGGATATCGGGGTATCAATATCCGATATCAGGGGGAAATCGAAAAACATAAGTAACCCATTACCTGACAGGAAGCCTAAAGAATATTTGTGTTAAGTTTGGTGAGAATCGGATAAAAATTGTGGATTTCTATAAAGGACATACAGACAGACACGCACATAATTATCTTGCTTTTATATAAATATATACAGAAGCTTGGATACGAATAGTTCGGAGTATTTGGTTGTCAATCTGAGGACAATGCAGAGGATCCAGAAAGAGTTGGATGAGTCTAATGATGATTACAAATGTAAGTTTGTTCTGATAAAAGAATTCTTGAATTTGTTGGTGAGATCCAGGCTATGATTGACAACGATCCCTCAAGTCAGTTAGGTCCATAACCAGGGACACATGAGTGATTGCATTTCTTACCAGACACGTCAGTGCATAAAGACATTCGGTATTTTTCATACAAGATGAGAAAGGGACAATTTTTATCTCAAGCCATGAAAGACAAGAGGAAAAGCTGCGCTACAAAGCATCTCTTTTCTCAGGTAAGAGAAATTTCTGCCAAGATGAGGAGCACACAGAACAGCCATTGGCTTGCTGTATCCCTAAAAGGTGTACCGAGAGTTATGAAAACGAAATATTCAGTTAACATCATGGAGACATTATGCCTCCATTCATGTATCCACAGAAGCTCAGACTCAACACGGAGACTTAATTCAAGTGCATTGACGAGGTAGTGCTGTCTTGGGCCGAGAAGATGGCTGCTAGAAGACCCTATTTTTTATCAAGAGAACTCTGCCCCATGACACACAAGCAAGAGAACTTAGTAATTGCTTTCAGACAATTTTTGCGACTGCACCATCTCGTACATCTGGCCAATCTCCAGATTGCAAGCCGCTTGATAATGAAATGTGGGACAGTGTTGAGCGAGAGACCAACAAGACTCCTTGTAACACAAAAGACGAACTAAAGACAAGGATTATGGCAGCATTCACCAACTTAAACAAGGAGACCATTTAGAAGATTTGCAGGGGATTCCAAAAGCATATGGAGGCCGCGGTTAAAGCCAATAGCAATTTTATTGAATAAATTTACTCTGTAGTATTTTAAGATATTTCAAATATTTTTGTGTAATTTTGGTAAATATATCTATTAAAATCAGATGTCAATGTAATTTTTATTTTTGCGTAATTTAACCGACAGTTTATTCATTGCATTATATATATATATATATATATATATATATATATTGTAACAAAGTTGTAGAACATGTAGATTTTTTTATCTACTGTTCATGCATTTACTTTTATAAAGAGTGTTCGATACAACGTAGAGCATTATATTGTAATGGTTGTTACAATTGTTTATAAATGATTTTTTTTCAACTTATCACCTGATGAGAAGCGCACGTAGC
Organism: Ascarosepion bandense; assembly: GCA_037127315.1. Classification (NCBI taxonomy): domain Eukaryota; kingdom Metazoa; phylum Mollusca; class Cephalopoda; order Sepiida; family Sepiidae; genus Ascarosepion; species Ascarosepion bandense. Next base: position 267,943 of record JBBBDQ010001996.1, on the reverse strand, counting down.
AGCTTCGAAACGCGAAAATTTTTGTGTAGTGATACTACGAATTTATAAATCATTGTAACAACCATTACAATATATATATATATATATATATATATATATATATATATATATATATATATATATATATATATGACCTTTAATTTGTATTCAGCACTCTTTATTTACAAAAGTAAATGCAGGAACTGTGGGTTTTAATCTATCTGTTCTTTACTTTCTTAATGAAAATAAATTGGACAAATTTATAAATCCTTTGGTGATAATTTGTTTTATGAATATTTAAAAAATATTCAACTCATCTGACCGAGTTTTTTTTACAAAGCAAATGGGTTAGATTTATGTAGACGGAAGGAATATTGATGGGAAGGGGAAGAAGAAAAACATTTTATTGTTGGGAGAGGAAGTCAGATTTACAATGTTAATTTTTAAACGCGGATGTCAGATTTAGAATATTGCATTTACAAACTAGACGATAGGATGACTTTGGATTGAATTTTAGGTTAAGTATCTTTAAATAAAGTACAGTAAATTAAGGGGCCGTATTTTAAATAGATGAACTGAATTATTAGATTTTTATGTTAATTTCGATGGCAATAATATCTTCATTTTATAAATATAATCTAGATACCTCCACTTTTCGATACTTAAGTTCTAAATTGAATTTTTAAAAATAAAAAACTTCTTCTTGAAACTTTAATTTTAGCTTAATTGAAAGCTAATTGATTAAATTTACTATTTCCATAAAGCAAAATACTTTGGTGTATTTCAAACAGATTATATTCATTAGAATTTAAGATTCTGAATTTTTTTAAAATTTCAAATTTTTGGCCACTTTTTGAGCAATCAACATATTTGTAAACAAAAGTTAATTCTTGGTTTTAAAAATCTTGTAAAAATAAAATATACATCTCTCACTCGGTATGTTTAGAAAATTAGCAAATTTAAAGTTAGATTAATCTGATTTGAAACAAATATTCCTTGTTTATAGCATGAAATTAGAATAAAAGTATTTCTTGATCACAAAGTTTTGACTCGTTGACCTTTCAAGTAGGCGATGACAGTACCTGTTATCAATCAATCTGAAGGTATGGTTACCAAAAGTTGACTTAACTCAGTTTAGGATTTCGTAAGGGGAATAATCCTTGAAACATGTGACCATTTAATGGTAAGTCTCTCATAAGTTTCAATAGTAAAAGAAAATGTGCACTTTAGCATAATAAAAAAAGAAATCATTTTAAAAATCTTAATTCTAAATGATTTGTATTATACTTTTGAATTTTCGATTTGTTAATAAAATCTATTTGTAATGAATTAATAGCTGAAGACACTGAGTAACTGAAAGAAATTTAAAAAATGTTTGAAACTTTAATTAGCAAAGAAAAAAAGGAAAAAATTTTTTTATAAAAATTCATTATTTATCGATTTTTTTTTCTTCTTCAGGATATGGTATCCTGAAATTATATTATTTATAAAATGAATTAAAAGTTTATCAACATAAAAATATCGCAGTTTAAATGAATTTTTGGTTTGCTATTCGGGACAGATTTTTAGAAAAAATGGTCTCATAATTAAAAAAAAAAATTAGATGATTTACATTCCCCAATGTGTCTTGTATCTAACTAATAAATAAAGAATTGGTATCAGATGTGCGTTGTGGCGCAGTGGATATCGGCTGGGAAAGAGAAATCGGGGAACCGAGTCCGAATTCCAGTTGAATTCCTTGCATTCACTTACGCGCAAATACCCTTGGGAAAGGTATTAATCCGTCTATTCCCTCCAGTTATGGGTTAAATAATAGGACAGATTGGGTTCTATAGCCTTGGTTGGCAACCAGTCTACCACAGAAAGCAATGGCAACCTACTATGGGATAATCTTCTGCCCAGTCAGTCATGTCTCTTTCGAGACATGATCGCCCAAGCGTGTATCGCGCATGGGACTTGACTAACTGATCGGAAATGTATATCTAGAAGTTTTATGCAATTAATTTAGTGGGAGTTAACAGATGTAAAAAATATATATTTTTACCAAGATTTTCTGAAAGAAAAACTGCATAAATAATTACATTTATTTGTGAATAAATCCTGAAAGTCTTATTAAAATCAGATAACTAGTTAATTTTCACCAGAATTTTCAGTATAATGTGTTTTTCAAAGCCAGAAAACGACTTGCGTAATATTCCATTTTCCTTAATAGTCACATTACGTAAACATCGCGTGCATCGCTGACAAAAAGAAAAAAATTTAAATGAAATTTCGAACGTGTTAGAAAGGATTAAAAAATAAAAAAAAAATATGGACAACAAAATTTGATCTTTCCTCTTAATAATAGCATAAACATTTTGATGATAAAGCTTTGTTTTTATGAAGTTTGAGCCATTTTAACATCATGCTATGATGTTTTTTCGGCAATTGCGTGGTGGTACCTAATATGATCTTTTCGGTTTCATGACAATAATATCTAAACTTATTTATAAATGGAACTTTGTCTGTGTGTGTGTGTGTGTGTGTGTGTCAGTGTGTGTGTGTCCGTTACCTATAGACTCCGAAACGGCTGAACCGATTTACTTGAAAATTTACACAGTTGTACTATAAGCGTCTGCAAGTGTTCTTAGCTAGGTTTTGTGACCCCCCGATAAATATCGAAAATCGATAATCGAAAAAATCGTTTTATAGAAGGTGTGGTCCGATTTTGATCAAATTTGATACACTCATAGACAAATAAATAAGAAACGATATTCAGAAGTTTCAAGGTTGCAGTTCTTACAATAGTGCAGAAAATCGATGATATATATATATATATATATAAAACGCAAGATGTTTGTGTGTGTGTCTGTTTATCTGCCTGTATGTCTGTATTTTTATCAGCCCTTTTATTTTAATTTTTGCTTCGGGTTTGGCTCTAAGTAGGTATAATTGTAGTTCTTAGTCTCAACCATGATACCATTTACTCAGAGGACTTATTTAGCCTTGAAAATTCAGTTTACGACGAAAAAGACGTATTTGATATCGATACCAGGAAATCAAAATTTGACTTACATCCAGTTATTTTTCTTTCAGTCTACGGTTTTGCTTTAACTGGAAACAACTATTGCTTTTTAGTCTTTCGTGCCAACGTCCAAAGAGTCTGAGCTCCAGGACCATGGATTAGTTTTAAAGCTTTCATTACACCCGAGAAACGCCGGGTTATACTGCTAGTAGAAAAATGTTTTCTAAAATTAGTAAGCAACCATTTCCATACCAAAAATCCACTATACAAAATCTTTAATAGAAAAAACTCTTAAACTCTGCGTGTGTGTGTGTCTGTGTGTGTGTGCCCGTTACCTATAGACACTAAAACGGCAGAACCGATTTTCTTGAAAATTTACACAGTTGTACTATAAGCGTTTGCGAGTGTTCTTAGCTACGTTTTGTGTCGAGGTACCCCCCCATAAATATCGAAAATCGATTATCGAAATAATCGGGTTATAGAAGGTGTGGTCCGATTTTAATCAAATTTGATACACTCATAGACAAAGACATAAGAAACGATATTCAGAAGTTTCAGGGTTGATGTTCTTACAATAGTGCAGAAAATTTGATATCGATACCAAGAAATCAAAATTTGACTTACATCCATTCATTTTTCTTTCAGTCTACGGTTTTGCTTTAACAGGAAACAACTATTGCTTTTTAGTCTTTCGTGCCAACGTCCAAAGAGTGTGTGCTCCAGGACCATGGATTAGTTTTAAAGCTTTCATTACACCCGAGCAACGCCGGGCTATACTGCTAGTTAATCATAATCTTGAGAATATAGAAGTATGATAACGATGTTAATGATGATAAAATCATTATTATACCCTGATAAATTCTAACATTGAGTTCTCATCGGGTTACGATTTCCCGTGAAATTAACTTTACAAATTACGAAGGATACCGCTTCTATCTATCTATCTATCTTGATATGGACCCGGTATGGGACCATAAAAAAATGAGTCAACACGGTGGTAGGTCAAGAACATATATTACGTCAACAAGAGATACAAACAGATACAAAGAGAAAGAATAATAATAGCTTGGCTACAAGTGACCGACAGACAGACAGACTAGGCTGAGCCGAACTGAAGTCGTACTGGAAACCAGTGTCTCTCTCTCGCCGCGACTCTGTCTTTGAGAGTAATTAACTCTCGGTTAATATAGGCAAAGAAGAGTAATTCCCCCATAACATATATATATATATATATATATATATATATATATATATATATATATATATATATATATATATATATGTGTTATAATATCACTACAAAAGTTACAAAATAGTGTCGAAACAAAGTAGTTACTTTTGTAGTGATATTATTACATATTCATATTATAATTTCTGAATATATATATATATATATATATATTTTTCTTTTCCATTTCTAAACGATTAACACGTTTACAAATGGAAAATATTCAAAAGTTCTACAATATAATTGTATTGAACAATTTTTAATACAAATGTACAATGGTCTCTCTCTCTGTCTCTCTCTCTCTCTGAGAGAGAGAGAGTCTTCCGCAGACAGATCTGTTTTGCTGTATCACAGCTCATCAGTACAGTTAGACATCCGATTGCTTTTTACCCAGGATTAAAACCCGACCGATTTGGCGTCAGTCGGCGATTCTATCTCTGAGCTATGGGGGCTCGGTAGAAGGAGGCAGACTTTTAGCGTGTATATTATCAGTATACACACGCTCAATAGCTGAGGGTGTTCTAATTTATTGCTGAATGAACGATGCGTAAGTGCTAAAGTAGCTATTGTTTTAGTGTTTCAAAAATATATACACACTTTTACAGTGAATAACTCAAGTCATCTTGCATTTTTTGTCCGATTTATAGTATCATCTAGGTTTAGGTTTGAAAAATGAAAAACATATATTTAAAAACAACTTGGAGTACGAAAATGCGGCTTCAAATCTCATGAATTAGAGATAAGTTTGAAGTTGATTGTACTGTACACGATGTGCAGAAAGAAATGTTTCGGAAGATGACGGATATCAACCACGCCCTGTGAAGTAAGAAAGGGCGATGGACGGCGATGTTAATGGTTGCTTGTGACTGAATTGCGTCGCGTTGTCTGTAGTGTCTAGATCCTAACGGACATCAAGTTGAAAACATGCGATAGAGAAATTTTAAGAGCATAGAGTTATAATAAATACTGTCTTCCTATTCATCATTTAAATTAGATGTCTTTGGTTTTAGCTGTTTTAGTTATTTCTCATGAAAGCTTCAATATATATATAGTCTGCCTCCTTCTACCGAGCCCCCATAGCTCAGAGATAGAATCGCCGACTGACGCCAAATCGGTCGGGTTTTAATCCTGGGTAAAAAGCAATCGGATGTCTAACTGTTCTTCAAGTGATATGTTTAGAAAATTAGGGAGCAGTAGTTGGAGAAAATTATTTAGGTGTGTCAATATCGTTCAATTAAAAATGAGAATTATGTAACGATGGAGTTTTAATATTTGGGTTATGAAATGGGGCAGGATGGCTTAGATCTAGACATGACACGTTTTAATTTTGTCTGGATATGATACATAGTGGGACCTTAGATTTTTGAAATGGGTAGACAATAAGTTTTACGGGAGATAGGATTTTAGTTTGGATTTTTTAAAAAATTAAACAAGAGATTTTTTACTACTATTTCATGAGTAAAGGGGCTACAATGTTTAGGTCTAAATTAGGATTAAATAATTTTGGTGGACTTAAGTAGTTTGTATTAAAAGGCTGTTGAAGTTTAAAGATGTATCGAAGAAAGTTTCATTCAGATTCACCCATGCGGTTTAAAATCTCATGAATTAGAGATAAGTTTGAAGTTGATTGTACTGTACACGATGTGGAGAAAGAACTGTTTCGGAAGATGACGGATATCAACCTCGACCTGTGAATAAGAAAGGGCGATGGAAAGTTTTCACAGAAGTTAAAGTAACTGAATGAAATGTTGATGGTTGCTTGTGACTGAATTACGTCGCGTTGTCTGTAGTGTCTGGATCCTAACGGACATCAATTTGAAAACATGCGATAAAGAAATTTTAAGAGCATTGAGTTATAATAAATATTGTCTTCATATTCATCATTTCAATTACATATCGTTGGTTTTCGCTGCTTTAGTTATTTCTCGTGAAAGCTTCAATATGCTGTGATACAGCGAAACAGATCTGTCTGCGGATGACTATAGTATATATTATTATTATTATTATTATTATTATTATGGACTCTCCCGTCGATTTCGACGTACAAGCGTCTAACACAGTTAGACGCTCATATATATATATAACGAAGTGATGTCATAGAACCGCATTACAAATTTACGAACTGCGTCTATTTGGTGACATAGCAATGTTTTATGTCAACACAAGATAAAATCAGCTTTGACAGTGGATGTCGCTATGTTAATGTCCCTGTAAAGTGTCTGAAGATGGCTTATGTGAGCCGAAAGCTTAGAACCGGCATAGTAAAAAATATCCAAATATTGGACAATTTTTTTTCTTTATTTTCACCTGAAATTAAAGCCAAAATACGATATTTAGAAAATTATCTGCTGCCTCGATACAATATATATATATATATATCAAAATTAAATTAATGCGGTAAACTGACCGACAGTCCGCTATATATATATATATATATATATATATATATATATATATATATATAGTCATCCGCAGACAGATCTGCTTCTTTTAACCCAGGATTGAAACCCGACCGCATTGGCGTCAGTGTCAGTCGGCGATTCTACCTCTCGGCTAGGATGTGTGTGTGTGTGTGTAGCGGACTGTCGGGCAGTTCACCACATTAGTTTAATTTTTGATTAGAAAACATCACATAAGACTCATGCAAAAGAATAACCACGACGAATGTTACATAAATACATGTATTGACAAGTGTACAATAAAACAATATTGATAAAGACAAGCATGCATTTAAATGAGAACAGTGGAAAAAAATCAAGAGTTGCCTCCCTTTGATTTTAAATTAAAAAGTTCAATTAAAACTGAATAAATGTTCATGAATTTTCAGGAAATTGTTTTTAAGTACTGTTGAAAAAGTATGTCATCGAAGGTGTTTCTAGAGAAAGTGTGAAAATTATCAGCATGCGTGTGTGGAAATTAGTGAATGTTGTAAGTGAGATTGGCGTGTATTCAATTGTCGTGGATTTGTCTGGCAATTGGATTCTCACTGCCGAGATGAGGAAAAGTTCTGCTTAAATAATTGACTGTTAGATCAAAATCATCTTTCACGTGCAAACGATCTGACTGGTTGGCATCAACCAATTAGCGTGCGTGCTTTTTAATCAATGGTTGTTTAGCATTTAACATGTGATTAAACAATGATCGCTTGGCATTGAATGTGTGGTTTGTATGTATGTGTACATGTGTGTGCGTAAGGAGTTTCGCACATATATATATATATATATACTATCCCCTTTACCTCATACAAAAAATTGTGCCAATAAAAAGAAGTGAATAAGGAACGAAGAAAACATTTACAACGTTAAAATATTAATTTAAAACAGTATTAAATACGAGAATATAGCAATGATTATTATAAATTTAGAACATATCCAAACTACAATCTACTACAAAATTGTAGCAGATCATTTACATTTAAATAACAAAAACCTTTGGTTTGCTGTGTATGTATGTAAGGAAGATATCCGCCCGTGCATTGAATACTGTTGCCATATCTGGTCGGGTGCCCCTGCTATTCTCCTTGGGCTTCTCGACAAGGTACAGCGGAGGGTTTGTAATGTGATCGATACTGACTTGGCAGGCCGCCTTGTAGTCTCTCTCTCACCGGCGCGACGTGGCTTCCCTGTGTCTCTTCTATAAATGCGTTCATGGCTTCTGCTCCGATGAACTTAGATCACTGGTGCCCCCTAGGTTCAAATTTGCACGAGATACTAGATTAGCAACTAGATCCCACCCTTTTACAGTGAAACCGATAAAATGCAACAGTTTCTTTTCTCGCACTTCCCGACTGTGGAATTCCCTTCCACATGACTGCTTCCCCGACGGCTACAATCTCCAGGAGTTTAAATGTAAGGTCAATAGACACCTCCTAACACACTAACTCGCTTCCATTCTTTCAAACACTCTTCCCATCCTCCAAACTATCTATCACCCCTCCCCCCACTTCTGACATTTCCTATATCTAACCACTCTTTCTATTTACCTTCCCCTATGTAGCCCCAAGCGCAATAGTGGCAGTGGAATGCCTTGTTTGGGGTGAAACGATTAAAAAACATGTGTGTTTCTTTTAATTAATCAGAGCGAAGATTCATTTACTATGTAGCTTCTTATATCAACACTGTCTATCTAATATAAGCACTCAATCTCCGATATTCAGCATTCTTCCTCTATAAATAAATATAATTATCAGTTTCACGCCTCTGGATCGAGGGATTTTGATTTAGCAGGTTGCATATATAGCAAGAGGTTTTTAGGAACTTCCCCAAAGCGACCCAACTTCATCGTCGTAGGACGAGATTATGAAATCATCACTTCCTTGACTAATTACCATGGTGAGGTTCGAACCTTAGTCTCGTGATCGGATCTCTAACTATAGGGCCAGTATGTAATATTAATAAATTCGATTAACGGATTTCTTTTGCTTCTCTTTTTTTTTGCCTGAACCCCCCCCAACCCCCCCCCCCAAAACAAAAAGATAAAAAACAAATAAACTGTCAACACCACGCTGAAAGCTGATTTTTTTTATATTTAAAAAAGAATTTTTGAACATAATTATATTCATTTTTTAAAACATATTGTGATAAAACCTGACTTAATGACATTCTTGCTCTTTCAAATACGTTGTGTAGAAGAGATTTGACAACAACAAATCAAAAAACCATAAAATGTGATTCGTATAAACATAAATCATAACTGTTTACAAAGGTTGGGTGAATTGTGGAGAAGACCTTGAAAAGAATCGACATTAAATTTATGTGGTACTGTAATATTTAGAAGCCCACAAATTCAGATAATACAGGTTTATGTGCGCGTTAATTTATACAGTAAGCGATATAAAAAATAAATAAAAGAAAATATTTATAGCCCAATAATGGGAGAACAGATTTTTCAAAGACAATTCACAGATCTCATTTGTGTGAAATATTTGCTCAAGGTCGTGAACTCCTAATACTTTCTTTTTGTATGGATACCGTTGAATTTAAATAAATATGGGCTTATTGTAAACAACTCAAGCAGAGGATAACGCTGAAAATCTGTTGGTTTGAAAAGGATAAATTCATTTTTCTAGACATGATATATATATATATATATATATATATATATATATATATATATATATATATATTTTTTTTTAATCATTTCAACCCAAGCAAGACACTGCCACTATTGCGCAAGGGGTTATATAGAGGAAGGTAAAGATAAAGAGTGGTTAGATATAGGAAATGTCAGAAGGAGGGTGATAGACGGGTAAGGATTACGAGGCTGAGGGTTGGGTAGATGGGAAGAGGGTTTAGCAGGTTAGCGTGTTAGGAGATGTCTATTGACCTTACATTTACACTCCTGGAGATTGTAGCCGTCGGGGGAAGCAAGCATGTGGAAGGGAATTCCACAGTCGGGAAGTGCGAGAAAAGAAACTGTTGGAGTAGAAATTGCGGTTACATTTTATCGGTTTCACTGTAAAAGGGTGGGACCTAGTTGCTAACCTAGTATCTCGTGAAAATTCGTACCTAGGGGACACCAGTGATCTAAGTTCATCGGAACAGGGAAGCAAGTATTTATAGAAGAGACACAGGGAAGCCACGCCACGCCGGTGAGAGAGAGAGAGAGAGAGAGAGAGAGAGAGAGAGAGACTGCAGCCGGTCGGTATCAATCACATTACAGACACTCCGTTGTATTTTGTCAAGAATAGCAGGGGCACCCGACCAGATGTCAAGAATAGCAGGGGCACCCGACCAATGCACGGGCGGATGGTAGATTTATACAGACGGAAAAAAACTTCCTGGCTCTGCACAGGGAACCGACTTTCATAGCAGCGGATTTAACAATAGATTCGATATAGTCATTCCACTTGAGGGTCGCTGAAAGTGTGCGATCACGGCTTTTCTACAACATCCTATCCTTGTCACTCCTTGTTCTGCCACAATTTAGACTAACAATTTGTTTCTCTATATCCCTTCGGGACGTTGTCGATTAGGGCCCTCCACAATCTCCTATCCTTAGTAACACTTAATTTTTATCTTTCTCTGATGTCACTCACTTCTTAGTCTGTTGTTCATTTACAAAAGATCATTGTTCCCGTTGGTTCCTTCATGATGTTGTCGATTATAGCTCTCCACAATGTCCTATCCTTTGTAGCATTTAACAATAGTTATCTTTCTGCGAGCCTACCCACTCCTTAGGGTCCCAGCTATGGGTAAATAGTTAACCCTCCAAACTGGAGTCAAAACACTGTGGAAATATAAAAATACACTTTTTTTAGAAATATATAGATAAAAATAGACTTTTATAGAAAAATGTACATATCTAAAGGAAAAATATTAGCAACAATACATTTTTGAAGAAAAAAATTATTCCCATGACACATTTTTGAAGGAAAAAGTTATTCTTAGCAGAACATTTTTGAATACAAATCTAGAAAACATTTTGAGTTTTTTTAAAATAAAAAAGAATAAAAATAAAACAAAATTATTAAAATCTGACTAAATCAACCTTTTCACTATAGCCGAACATTAAAAAATAGCTTAAAGCCCCACTTTTTGGGCATTAAATAACCGACAGAGGTTGATATGCGGTTAATGAATACTCAAACTCAAACAATTGATGATATCTTTTCTTCTTGTTTTTATTTAATCTGTCCTGCGATTTAACTCATAGCGGGAGGGAGAAGCGACGGATTAATACCTTTCCAAAGGGTATTTGCCCGTAGGTGAATGCAAGGAATTCAACTGGAATTCGACTCTCCGAATTTCTCATTTTTAGCCGATATCCACTGCACCACAACGCACATCCGTATACATACGCTGGAAGAATAAATAATAGGAAACGTTATTTCTGTATATGATGGCTTTTTTAAAATCTATGTGCGTTGTAGTGCATTGGATATCGGCTCGGAACGAGAAATCGGGGAGCCGAGCTCGAATTCCAGCTGAATTCATTGCATTCATTTACGCGCAAATACTCTTGGGAAAGGTATTAATCCGTCTCTTCCTTCCAGTTATGGGTTAAATAGCAGGACAGATTGGGTTCTATAGCCTTGGTCGGCAACCAATCTACCGCAGAAAGCAATGGCAACCTACTGCGGGATAATCTTCTGCCCAGTCAGTCATGTCTCTTTCGAGACATGATCGCCCAAGCGTGTATCACGTATGGCACTTAACTGACTGACCCTCGGGAAAAGTATTAATCCGTCTATTCCTTCCAGTTATGGGTTAAATAACAGGACAGATTGGATTCTATAACCTTGGTCGGCAACCAGTCTATCGTAGAAAGCAATAGCAACCTACTGCGAGATAATATCCTTCCCAGTCAGTCATGTTTCTATAGAGACATGATCGCCCAAGCGTGTATCACGTATGGCACTTAACTGTGTTCATTGGCTCTTTCTCTCCCTTTCTCCCACTCTCTCTCTCTCTTTTTCACACACACACACACACATATTGATAAAAAGTGCAAAAGTAATCTGTTCTTAGCACAATATATATCGTATATACTCGGGTATCATGTGACTTTTGAGAACCTAATTTTTAAGACACTTTTAAAGAAGTCGCATTTGACACAAGATATAAAATTAGCGTATATCAAGCTGAGTACATACGTTAATTTTATATCTCATGTATAACACGACCCCCTTAAAATTGGCTTCAAGATTAGCATGATACGCGAGTATATAAGGTATTCAGTTTCTTTGAACTTTAATTTCATGCATATCTCAGCAGTATTTGTTAATTGCTTACTTGTTTTTCTATCACTGTTCTCATTATCTATCTATCTATCTATCTATCTATCTATCTATCCCAATCTTTACACTATCTATATCTTTACACTATCTATCTATCTATCTATCTATCTATCTATCTATCTATCTATCTATCTATCTATATCTTTACACTATTTATCTATCTATCTATCTATCTATCTATATCTTTACTATCTATCTATCTATCTATCTATCTATCTATCTATCTATCTATCTATCTATCTATCTATCTATCTTTATCTCAACTTTATACTATCTATCTATCTCAATCTTTATACTATCTATCTATCTCAATCTTTACACTATCTATCTATCTATCTATCTATCTATCTAAATCTTTACACTATCTATCTATCTATCTATCTATCTATCTATCTATCTATCTATCTATCTCAATCTTTACACTATCTATCTAAATCTTTACACTATCTATCTATCTATCTATCTATCTATCTATCTATCTATCTATCTATCTAAATCTTTATCTTTACTATCTATCTATCTATCTATCTATCTATCTATCTATCTATCTATCTATCTATCTATCTATGCCCTTGGGATAGCCCGTCTCTTCTCTCTAGTTATGGGTTAAATAATAGGACAGATTGGGTTCTATAGCCTTGCCTGGCAATCAATCCACCGCTTAAAACAATGGCAATCTACTGCGGGAAAATCTTCTGCCCAGTTAGTCATGTTTCTTCCGAGATCTGAACGCCTAAGCATGTATCACGTATGGCACTTAACTGATCTATCTATCTATCTATCTATCTATCTATCTATCTATCTATCTATCTATCTATCTATCTATTCGAGGCGGTTTATATCTATCTATCTATCTATCTATCTATCTATCTATCTATCTATCTATCTATCTATCTATCTAATGCTCCATAATATTAAACATCTAGATTAGCTCCAAATATAGATATTAATTTCCTTGCGTTACGAATAGTGCTGCAATTGGAAATCCTGACGTAAAATTGTCGTAATCCTGTTTCTATTTGCCAGCCTTGAGTAGAGAGCAAAAATTCCGCTTTTACTGTGTGGGCTGCCATTGAAGCTCTCTAGCAGGGGTAAAACCTTTTGATTCCCCCTCACTCATTATCTTCTTTCTATTCCTTCCATAGAAAAATCAGCAACATTACACCAAACAAATGAATATTCTACAATGGACACACAGCTATGATGAGCTAGAATGGTCTCCACCACTTATACAGGATTTCTTTGAACTTCCAATTCTTAAATATCTCCAGTATTTCTCTCTTGTACATTCTGAATATTTCCCTATTCTGAAACTATTTTATTGAGAGCCGTAAATGATTTGTTTCTATTGTGATTTATTTATGTATTTGTTCGCTGTGAACGGTTGAGTCACTATTTGTATTGAAGTTAAATATTGCTTCCCAGTATGATAATTGAACATAAGCAATGCTGAGCCTGGTCAGTAACTAGATGGGTGACCGCTAGGGAATACCAGGTGCTGTAAGCTTGAGTGTGCTGGTGGTGTAATGAATAATGGCTCGAAATTATTAAACGGAAAACCAGAGTTCCAATTCCCATTGGGTTCATTATATTCATTTACACGCAAATACTCTTGAGTTGTGGTGCAGGGGATATCGGCTCGGAACGAGAAATCGGGGAGTCGAGTTCGAATTCCAGTTGAATTCTTTACATTCACATACCCACAAATACCCTTGGGAAAGGTATTAATCCGTCTCTTCCTTCCAGTTATGGGTTAAATAACATGACAGATTGGGTTCTATAGCCTTGGCTGGCAACCAGTCTACCGCAGAAAGCAGTGGCAACCTACTGCGGGATAATCTTCTGCCCAGTCAGTCTTTCGAGACATGGTCGCCTCAGCGTGTTTCACGTATGGCACTTAACTGACTGACTCTTGAGAAAGGTATGAATCCACATCTTCTCCCCCGAGCTGTGGGTTAATTAGTAAAACCTGTATCATCAAATCATTATTATCTCCCCAAATTTTTACAATCTAAAAATGTTTTCTGGTTGTAAATAACTTGCAAAGGTTGATAAACCGTAAAAAACGAATGACTAAGTCAATCAATTAATCAATCAGAAATTGCTACAATGTCAACCCATTTAACATATATAGATTTTTTTTTTAATCATGTCACCCCAAGCAAGGCATTCCACTGCCACTATAGCGCAGGGGATTATACAGGGTGATAGACGAGTTAGGATGTACATAGGGGGAGAGTTGGGGAGAATGGGAGGGTTAGTGTATTAGGAGGTGTCTGTTGACCTTACATTTAAACTCCTGGAGGTTATAGCCGTCGGGGAAGAAAGCATGCGGAAGGGAATTCCACAGGCGGGAAGTGCGAGAAAAGAAGCTGTTGAAGTAGAAATTGCGGTTATATTTCATCGGTTTCACTGTAAAAGGGTGGGACCTAGTTGGTAATCTAGTATCTCGTGCGAACTCACACCTAGGGGCACCAGTGATTTAAGTTCATCAGAGCAAAAGCCATGAAAGTATTTATAGAAGAGGTACAGGGAAGCCAAGTCACGCCGGTGAGAGAGTGACTGCAGGCGGTCAGCTAAGTCGGTATCAATCACTTTACAGATTCTTCGCTGTATTTTGTCAAGAATCCCGAGGAGAATAGCAGGGGCACCTGACCAGATGTGACAACAGTATATATAATTATAATAATCCCATGCCAAGCTATGGAATCAAGCTGATATGATAATAATGCTATATATATTGTATCATTGTGATAATGTTTAGCGCCAAGGTTGCTTTTTTTCCGGTGATTTTGCTGATGAAATGTATTTTGGCAATCAGGTTTTTTTCTATCGTAAAGTGCTCGATATCGGGGTGGAGACAGAGCGTGAATAAATACAAAGTGTTTGTCTCTTTAACTGAGCAAATTCATGCCGACTTCGATGTTTCGTGAGGACACCGTTAAGATGTTTTCACTCGTCAGGTTTTGTCAGCATGAATCTACTCAGTTAATGAGATACTTTGGACTTTCCGAAGACTTAATGAAATAAATCTGAACAGTCGAGTAGCCTCTACGAAGCCTTACATAATACAAAGCCTGTTTTTTAATGCTTTACTCAACTTCTGGAATACTTCATTCGTCATGCCAATTCACCTTCAGGTATCTGTGTCGCACTTTCCGTCTTCTGTTATAACACTTCTCAGGTATTTAAATTTTTGTACCTGCTTGATTTTAGTATCCCAGATTTGTATTGTAAGAATCAAATGAGCCGACTGAAATTTGCCGCTGAACATCTCATATGGACAGATAAACAGTGAGGTTGTGTTCATTTCAGCGATGAGTCAAAGTTTAACCTGTTCGGTTGTAACGGGAGAAGGTTCGTTCGACCCAGTCCTAAGGAACGATATTTGCCTCAGTGTACTAAAAGTAGCGTGTAATTTGGAGGAGATAGTGTGATGGTGTTTGGTATGATTTCATCTGTTGGTACGGGATCTCTTGTTAGGCTACACGGTAAAATTAAAGCAACTGCATACAAAGAGATATTGAAAAAACATGTACCTTATTCTAGAACTGCAATTAATCAACCAGCTGTATTGTATCATGATGACTCGCCATGTCACACAGCGAAGTCTGTTAAGACATTTTTTCTGAGGAGGATGTTACTGTTATGGAGAGACCTGCTCAAAGCCCAAAGATGAATCCTATTGAGAATGCTTGAAAGTTACTAAATGAAAGATCTAAGGAAAAGAATCCAACAAACGTCAAAGAACTATGGACTAATTTGAAAGGAGAATGGGAGAAAATATCCGTTTATGAATGCAAGGCATTAATTCGCTCATGTAGCAAAAGATGTCAAGCTGTTATTGAAAGTAAAGTTTTTTACGTCAAGTACTAATGAATTATGAACGCTATTTTCATTTGGATATGATGTATCCATTATAATAGTATGATTTTGTTATTCGTTCTGATGTTTTTGATCATCAATTGTTTTCGAATGTTATATAATTATTCTTATAACATTATCAAAATAAGTTTATTGAGCTTTATATTTTGTAATTATATAATTTATCTTTATTTCCTTATTTTTCCTTGATAAAATGTTCTATGAAGCTTTAAAATAAAAAAAAAGTTATTTCACATTTAAACTTTTACTAAACATCATTCTGATCTTTATGCTCGCTACTGTATATAATCTAAACGTGTTTATAAATGGAACTTTGCTTTACCGTTACCTATAGACTCTGAAACGGCTGAACCGATTTTCTTGAAAGTTTACACAGTTGTACTATAAGCATCTGCGAGTGTTCTTAGCTAGGTTTTGTGTCGAGGTACCCCCGATAAATATCGAACATCGATAATCGAAAAAATCGGGTTATAGAAGGAGTGGACCGATTTTAATCAAATTTGATACACTCATAGACAAAGACATAAGAAACGATATTCAGAAGTTTCAAAGTTGCAGTTTTTACAATAGTGCAGAAAATCGACAATATATATATATATATATATATATATATATATAAAAGGCAAGATGTTTGTGTGTCTGTTTATATATATATATATATATAATTAAACAATATATATATATATATATATATATATATAGGAAAGGTTTGTTATTTGCTTGAAGCTTTGTGTATATTAGGTGTATGGTTAGGTCTTAAAGGCTATCACAATGCGTTTAGTAACATAAAATAAGGTAAAGTAATTATTGGGTATTATCTATTTATTATACATTAATATTTCGAGATCAAAATCTCATCTACAAAATGGTAGGAGAGCTTGTTTTCGCGTTCGTCTGTGAACCGTGCTTTTCAACGAATGGCCATCCTTCGTTGCTACTGCTGTCATTAATTGCAATGAGTATGTGTGTGTCTGTGTGTACACCTGTAAGTGTGTTAGAGCATAAGTGTGTGTGCATGTTTAGGCTATATATATGTGTGTGTGATTGATAGTTGGTTTCGTTTTACGATCTGATGATATCTGTCTGCTTTAATTTATGGTTTCTATAAGTATACGTTGACCTGATCGATAATATGACCTTTGCCAGAGTGGTAGTGGGAATCGTTTTATGACTTGGTGTAATATCTATCTGCTTTAATTGAGGGCGTGTTTATTGTTACATTTTTTGCCAGCCTGTACTCGTTCTTGAATATATATAAATGGAAATATCAGATAGAGATTATTCATAAACGTTCTTGTTATATCCCGGGAGGGGATAAACAGAGAAAGAATAGTGCAAGAAATAATTCTTAACGCTGTGGATATATAAAGAGAGATTTATTATACCTCAGTACAATAAACCAAATACACGTACACCAACGAACAGTTAACAAGAATAACAATCAAGAAGGCAATGTCTCTATATAGGACGTATGCGTCCGTCGTGAGAAGAAGGCTTCCGTCTAGTGACGTCTAACTCTCGTCTAAGTCCGATGCCTCTCGACTAAAGTCGATGACTCTCGTATAATCATGATCACTCTCGTATAATGACGAACACTCTCGATCACTCTGTAGTTCGTTTTAGTCCCGGTCTTTTATAACCCGGGCCATACCCATTTCTGAGTAGGGCAGGGCATTTCACTACAACAGTTCTCAAATTTGCAAACGAAAAGAAACCAATGACATCCTTGCTTCTCTATGTAAAAACACGTGCCGCATAATAAATTTAACATTACCGTAATAAAGTCTGGCAAAGGAGGTAACGTGTCTGATGAATACAGTTTAGTATTTATTGCCAAGTGAATAATTGTAAATGAAAATAGAATAGTTATTTTGTTATTATGACTTTGCAAAATTTTACAAGGCAAGAAAGCAAAGATGAACTCGTCAGAATCACCCTAAATTTTCTTCATTCTTTCATTGATAAAACTGCAATATAGGTAATTATTAAATATTTATAAATTCATTTGATGCGCATGTTATTGTGCAGTATTAACAAAAGAATCATTCTATTTTCATTTACAATTATTCACTTGGCAATAAATACTAAAAAATAGTATGAAATACATCACACTGGGGTGTCCTAATAATTATGGCCGGTAGTGTACATGTAAAGAAAGAAAGTGATATACACTATCGGCCATAATTATTAGGCTACCCCAGCTTTAAAAAAAAGATGTATTTAATACCATTTTTAGTGTTTATTGCCTCGTGGATCATTCTAAATCAAAATAGAATGATTCTTTTGTTATTATTACTTAGCAAAATTTTACAAGGCAGCCAGGAAGCCTTTGCTTTGGCCAGCCAGTAAAAAATAGACTAGGATGAGGAAGAGAGCACAAAAACTGGACACCAGAATAGTAAATTTGATGCTCATATTATTGTGCAGTATTAACAAAAGAACCATTCTATTTTCATTAAGAATTATCCACTTGGTAATAAATATTAAAAAATAGTATGAAATGCATAATTTTTTTTAAACACTGGGGTAGCCTAATAATTATGGCCGGTAGTGTACATGTAAAGAAAGAAATTGATATACACTACCGGCCATAATTATTAGGCTACCCCAGTGTTTAAAAAAATGATGTATTTCATACTATTTTTAGTGTTTATTGCCAAGGGAATAATTGTAAATGAAAATGGAATGGTTCTTTTGTTAATATTACTTTGCAAAATTTTACAAGGCAAGTAAGCAAAGATGAACTCGTCCGATTCACCCTAAATTTTCTTCATTTTTTCATTGATGAAACTGCAATATAGGTAATTGTTAAATATTTATAAATTCATTTGATGCATATGTAATTGTGCAGTATTAACACAAGAGCCAATCTATTTTCATTGACAATTATTCACTTTATTCTTTATAAAATTTTCCAAATCATAATAACAAAAGAACCATTCTATTTTCATTGAGAATTACTTACTTGGCAACAAATACTAAAAATTGTATGAAATACATTTTTTTAAACTGAGGTTGCCTATTAATTATGGCCGGTAGTTTAGTTCGTCTGAACATTCTCCATGGAAATAGCGATAGAGTAGTAAGATTTTAACTACATTTCGTCGGTGAGATAGGGGTTGTATGATTGAAATTAATCTAACCATATAGACAGGTACATGCTCGATGTTTAACATTAAGTGGCCCTTCAACAGTCTTTTATTTGATTCTAACGACAATTTTTCTCTCTAAATACTTTGTTTTTTAGAAATTGTCTTTCGATATTCCAATGTGACTTCTGATTTCTGTACCATATTTTCCATTGTCTAGTATAGAACGAAATGAATATAATAAATGTCTTTTATAGGCTGTTGTCTAAAAAATACAGTTCAAATCATTTAGAACAATTATATATATTCGGACGAGTTCATCTTTGCTTTCTTGCCTTGTAAACTTTTGCAAATAATAATAACACAAGTTGGCAAAGTGTTCGAAGCCATTATCAACGCCGAGGTCGTTCAGCATCTCACAGCCCACAGGTCCCTCTCGGACAAACAGTATGGCTTCCACTTCATCAGGTCTACTGCTGATATGCTAACGACCACCACCGAGTATATATACCAGGCTCTTGACAAGAATGGTGAAGCCCGAACCGTTGCCTTGGATATCTCTAAAGTGTCTGGCATGCCGGCCTTCTACGGAAACTGCGAAGCTATGGCATAACTAGACTTTTGTTGGACCTAATCCAGTCATTCCTCTCTAACCGCACATTGAAGGTGGTATGCCTCCCAGAACTACCCTACAAACGCGGGTGTCCCTCAAGGCTCCATCCTAGGTCCTACGCTCTTTCTGATCTACATTAATGATCTCCACGATGCCATAACAACCCAAGTAGGCATGTACGCCGATGACACCACAGTTTACTCTCGCATCGATCAAAAATCTGGTGTGGGCGACAAGGCGAACCTCGCTGCCGAGCTTGAAAAGGACCTCCAATCCGTGGTGGATTGGGGTAAGAAATAGTTCGTAAAATTCAATTCTTTCAAAACGAAGCTGCTATCAATTAACCACCACAGACAAACGCTCCTCCCTCCCATTAGCATGGAACAGGCTTGCCTCCCAGAGAATAAAACACTACGCCTGCTGGCCTGACACTCTCAGCGGACCTCAAGTGGAATGACTACGTCGAATCCATTGCTAAATCCGCTGCTATGAAAGTCGGCTCTCTGTGCAGGGTCTGTGCAGGGTCCGGAATCTATCCTGCACATCTACAAATCTACCGTTCGCCCGTGTATTTAATAATGCTGCCACATCTGGTCGGGTTCCCCTGCTATTCAACTCGGGATTCTTGACAAAATACAGCGGAGAATATGTAATGTGATCGATACAGACTTGCCTGACCGCCTGCAGTCACTCTCTCACCGGCGTGACGTGGCTTCCCTGTCCCTCTTCTTTAAATACTTTCACGGCTTCTGCTCTGATGAACTTAAATCACTGGTGCCCCCTAGGTGTGAATTTGCACGTGATACTAGATTACCACCCTTTTACAGTGAAACCGATGAAATGTAACTGCAATTTCTACTTCAACAGCTTCTTTTCTCGCACTTCTCGTCTGTGGAATTCCCTTCAGCATGCTTGCTTCCCCGACAGCTTCAATCTCCAGGAGTTTAAATGTAAGGTCAATAGACACCTCCTAACACACTAACTCGCACCCATTCTCTCAAACACTCTTCCTATGTACCTCCTTACTCGTCTATCACCCTCCTTCTGACATTTCCTATACCCAATCGCTCTATGTAACCACCTGCGCTATAGTGGCAGTGGAATGCCTTGCTTGGGGTGATATAATTAAAAAAAAATTCTATTTTCACTTTTCACTTAGAAATATCTACTTGCCAATAAATACTAGAAATTGTGTCAAATACATAATTTTTTTTTTCAAAAAACTGTTCTGGCCTTATAATTATGACCGATAGTTTATATATATATATATATATATATATATATATATATTGATTGATTGATTTATTGATTGTTTAATACTTAGTTTTTGGTCCTAATAGTGTTAGACCAGTACACATTTGTATTAAAAACTGTTCTATACAATTATCTTGTAGAACTTTTGAATATTTTTCATTTATAAACGAGTTATTTCGCTGCCTTGGTTTCCACCATGAGTGGTTTCTTCAGGCGAGTTTTAATAACAATGTTTTAATAATAATAGTTATTAAAAATCACCTGAAGAAACCACTCATGGTGGAAACCAAGGTAGCGAAATAACTCGTTTAAAAATGAAGAAAAAAATATTTATATATATGTAGCCCGGATTCGAATCTCACTATATTAGGAAAGTGATTTCTTAATTTTATCGATCTGAAGGAGGCGATCCCAGCGTGTTTCACCTTTGGAAAGTGCCTGAAACCATACCACAGGTTGACCTAGGCCCTGTGAGTGAAATTGGCTAAACGGTTTTCTTAGACGGGCCGGGGATGGTTGTGCTAGCTCGAAGTCACAAATAACCGTGGGTTTCAGCGTATTTCTCTTGTTCAGATTGTTGTTCATGCTAAATCACGTGCTCTCCCCCTGCAACTAAGGTCCACACAGCATAGTTGCATCATAAACTACAGATGGGCAATGTGGGTGTTGAGCAAACACAAGTCTGCCTGAAAAGTCGTCTGCAATGGGGATTAGAAGTATACGAGTATCCTTGGATACAAATGGTCAATATATATATATATATATATATATATATATATATATATATATATATATATATATATATATCAATTAGTGGCTATGTGGTTAAGGGGTCGTAGGTTTGAATCCTGCCGAAGATACACAAAATTTATCTTCAATAATCAGGCCTGTAAAGATAAATATATAAATATACTGTTTGATTAAAAACAGAATATCTACTTACGAGTATCGACTAAAGATAATGTTCAAACAAATAAATTATATATATATATATATATATATATATATATATATATATATATATATAGTGGAACCTGTTGTATGCGACCACCCCTACTACCATAAAAACTGGTCGCATACGGCAGGTGGTCGCTCACTCAAAACTCGTGACCTATCCTCCCTACGCTCATATATTTCACTCTCCAGAATGTACATATTTTATTATTTTACCATGTATTCTGATAATAAATAAATGAGAACATACGATGGTCCAACTTTGAAAAAAAATTATTTAGCATCATTATTATTTTAACATTAAAAACGTATTTACATCGGTTAACAAAAGAAATAAAAATGATTTATTCACACCGGTGTAGGCTTTAAAAAATCAGTTATTGCAGTCTGTGTGGTGTTTTATTTTTGTAATGTGACCACTTCGATTCTAATTGATATTGGCCATTATTTCTTATAAAATATGTACGTTGGAAAAATTCGCGATATGTCCGTTTTCAATTTTTTCTTAGAAGTGAGTGATAGTAAAAGAGAATCTGCGATAATATATGGAAAATAAACAAACATACAAAAAAATGACAACAATCAGGGCAGAGAGAGGGTGAGAGAGAGAGAGAGAAAGAGGGAGAGAGACGATTGAGAAAAAATAAAGATAATGAAAGAGATAAACATTGAGAATTTAAATTTCACATAGATGATTTTTTCTCCTACGCCCGAATTTATCCAAGTTGGTATAGAAACCGACACATCTCTTGAACTTGTCAAATGTAATAAGTACAAGGCAGCCGCCGTTTGACCACCGCCATTTCACCAAATAATAAGAATTTGACACTTCACTACAATAACAAAACAACGAGAAAGTGTTTTTGGCTTAGATGAAAGGAAAATGAAATCGATTACTAACTTAAATTCTCCTAATTCAGAAGTTAGAAATGTACTGTCAAAATGAATTTTTGTTAAAGTTGCCGCTTGAATAGTAATTTATAATCTTTCATGCTATTCGGTGGTCGCTCACTGAGTGGGGGTCAATTAACATTAACAAATCATCCGTGAATAGAAAAACGGTCGTTAATAGCACGTCTTCACTGACGACGGGGTCGCATACACCAGGTTCCACTGTATATATCTAAACTTATTTATAAAAGGAACTTTGTCTCTGTGTGTGTGTGTCTGTGTGTGTGTGCCCGTTACCTATAGATACCAAAATGGCTGAACCGAATTTCTTGAAAATTTACACAGTTGTACTATAAGCGTCTGCGAGTGTTCTTAGCTAGGTTTTGTGTCGAGGTACCCCCGATAAATATCGAAAATCGATAATCGAGAAAATCGGGTTATAGAAAGAGTGGTCCGATTTTAATCAAATTTGATACACTCATAGACAAAGGCATAAGAAACGATATTCAAAAGTTTCAGGGTTGTAGTTGTTACAATAGTGCAAAATTTTTTATATCGATACCAAGAAATCAAAATTTGAATTACATCCATTCATTTTTCTTTCAGTCTACGGTTTTACTTTAACTGGAAACAACTATTGCTTTTTAGTCTTTCGTGACAACGTCCAAAGAGTCTGAGCTCCAGGACCATGGATTAATTTTAAAGCTTTCATTACACCCGAGCAACGCCGGGCTATACTGCTAGTATATATATATATAATAATAATAATAATAAAGTTTATGATTCATAGATAGCAAAATGAAGAAAGAAAAAAATCAAAATGGCTGTTCAATTCATTTCTGCAGATAATACTTTTAAAAGTATTATTTAAAAGCAGGTCATATATGTAAGTAATGTAGAAAATAACAATAAACGGTACATTAATAGTACACAAACATTTTTGAGATTTATCTTATTGACTTTAAGTTCAGTAAATTAGAATATATCATGCAAATAGGTCGTTAAGAAAGAACAAATTTTTAATAAGTTAACGTCAAAAATTACTGTTTTTCTAATGTAACATCTTCTAGGAAATATATCACATAAATTCAATTTAAATATCTAACACCCCTCGGCAAAATTTTGCGTCAAGAAGATACGGTGTGGATATTGTATTTTATCCGCTTAATGTGTGTACATACATACATACATACATACATACACACACACACACACACACACACACATATATATATATATATATATATATATATATATATGTAAGAATAAATCAAAGTAAGAGTCAACCGACCTACTTAGATTTCATCTAACGACAGGGTTTTTCTTTTCTACTAGTATTTTGGCGTATGTTCAAGTATGTGTTTGTTTCTTTTTTTACTTCCCCTTTTTCGCCACTCCGAGTTTGTTTTCAGTGGGTTTTTCCAGACGAACTGAAATATATTATAACAATTATTAGTATTAGCATTATTATTATTGTTATTATTATTATTGTTAGATATATATATATATATATACATACTAGTAGTATAGCCCGGCGTTGCTCGGGTGTAATGAAAGCTTTAAAACTAATCCATGGTTCTGGAGCTCACGCTATTTGGTCGTTGGCACAAAAGACTAAAATGTTTCCAGTTAAAGCAAAACCCTATACTGAAAGAAAAATGAATGGATGTAAGTCAGATTTTGATTTCCTGGTATCGATTTATACATATATATATTATCTATTTTCTGCAATATTGTAAGAACTGCAACCTTGAAACTTCTGAATATCGTTTCTTATGTCTTTGTCTATGAGTGTATCAAATTTGATAAAAAACGGACCACTCCTTCTATAACCCGATTTTTTCGATTATCGATTTTCGATTGTTATCGGCACAAAACCTAGCTAAGAACACTCGCTTATAGTACAACTGTGTAAATTTTCAAGAAAATCGGTTCAGCCGTTTCGGAGTCTATAGGTAACGGATACACACACACAGACACACACACAGACAAAGTTCCATTTATTAATAAGTTTTTATATATATATATATATGATTTGTTGTTTTCTGACAGAATGAAGTAACGCGTTGCATCTCGCAAGTTTAGTTCCAAAGACTACTGGCGTCTCTGCAAAAGTGTGCTAAACAACAGTAACCCCTCGATTCCACTTCTATTCAATAAATTAGAGATCCTCACAATCACAGTAGACAAGGTTGAGCGCTCTCTGCCTCCGAGCAGAGAGCACTAACCCCGTCGTGGTTCCGCCGAAGGGTAGAATCACGACTCGGTAAAAATAGACAGACATTTTTTGGCCCGGCTATATGGCCGGGAAGACCCACTATAAAATGACCTTGTGTCACATCTAACCTTGCATGGGAGGGTTGGTAAATACCAACAAGGTTGAGTTCTTTGCTCGCAAATTCTCTTCCAACACTTGACTCGTCTGGATTGCCCTCAATCGACTTCCCACCTAGAACTGAGACCCAACGTATCCCCGTATCTGGTCTTTAATACAATATCTAAGCTTGACTCCCATAAGGACAGCAGAGGCGATGGTATTCTAGTCATCGTCCTAAAGAAATAAGCTTCTGATCACTCTTCTGTTCTCTCTATACTCTATAACTACTGTCTCGATGCTCTCTGTTTTCCTGATTGTCGGGAGTCCTCTGTAATTTCTGTTTTTAAAAACTGTGCACAATTCTGTGATTCCTCTAATTATCGCCCTATCAGTCTCTTACCGCATTTTGACAAAGTGTTCGAAGATCAGTCAGTTAAGTATCATAAGTGAAACACGCTTAGGCGATCATGTCTTGAAAGAGACATGATTTACTGGGCAGAAGATTATCTCGCAGTAGATTGCCAATGTTTTGTGCGGTAGACTGATTGTCAGTCAAGGCTATAGAACCCAACCTGTCCTATTATTTGACTCATAGCTAGAGGGAAAAGAGATGTATTATATTATTACGTAATAATTAGTGGGGGATCAGTTTATTACTTCATAACAATAGAAAATCGATCCCCCACCTTATGACCAGTAGAAGCCTTAATCATGATGCAAACTATTATATTCAGTCAGTTAAGTGCCATACATGATACACGCTTTGGGCGATCATTTCTCGAAAGAGACATGACTGACTGGGCAGAAGATTATCTCGCAGTAGATTGCCAATGTTTTGTGCGGTAGACTGATTGTCAGTCAAGGCTATAGAACCCAACCTGTCCTATTATTTGACTCATAGCTAGAGGGAAAAGAGATGTATTATATTATTACGTAGTAATTAGTGGGGGATCAGTTTATTACTTCATAACAATAGAAAATCGATCCCCCACCTTATGACCAGTAGAAGCCTTAATCATGATGCAAACTATTATATTCAGTCAGTTAAGTGCCATACATGATACACGCTTTGGGCGATCATTTCTCGAAAGAGACATGACTGACTGGGCAGAAGATTATCTCGCAGTAGATTGCCAATGTTTTGTGCGGTAGACTGATTGTCAGTCAAGGCTATAGAACCCAACCTGTCCTATTATTTGACTCATAGCTAGAGGGAAAAGAGATGTATTATATTATTACGTAGTAATTAGTGGGGGATCAGTTTATTACTTCATAACAATAGAAAATCGATCCCCCACCTTATGACCAGTAGAAGCCTTAATCATGATGCAAACTATTATATTCAGTCAGTTAAGTGCCATACATGATACACGCTTTGGGCGATCATTTCTCGAAAGAGACATGACTGACTGGGCAGAAGATTATCTCGCAGTAGATTGCCAATGTTTTGTGCGGTAGACTGATTGTCAGTCAAGGCTATAGAACCCAACCTGTCCTATTATTTGACTCATAGCTAGAGGGAAAAGAGATGTATTATATTATTACGTAGTAATTAGTGGGGGGTCAGTTTATTACTTCATAACAATAGAAAATCGATCCCCCACCTTATGACCAGTAGAAGCCTTAATCATGATGTAAACTATTATATTCAGTCAGTTAAGTGCCATACATGATACACTCTTTGGGCGATCATTTCTCGAAAGAGACATGACTGACTGGGCAGAAGATTATCACGCAGTAGGTTGCCATTGCTTTTTGCAGCAGGCATGGTTGCCAGTCACGGCTGTAGAACCCAATCTGTCCTGTTATTTGACCCATAAATGGAGGGAAGCGTAATTTTAATGCCTTTCCCAAGGGTATTTGTGCGCAAGTGAATGCAAGGAATTTTAGCGTTGTGGTGCAGCGGATATCGATTCGGAACGACAAATCGGGGTGCCGAGTTCGAATTTCACTTCAATTCTTTGCCTTCACTTACGCACAAATACCTCTGGGAAAGGTATTAATCTGACTGTTTCCTCCAGTTTTAAATTTGACGCCAAGCCATCCTGCTTCCTTTCGCGACCCAAATGTTAAAACGCCATGGTTACATAATTCTCATTTTTGAATGAACAATATTGAAACACCTAATGCATTTTCTCCAACTACCACTCTTTAAATTTCTAAATAACCATGATTTCTTCTTCTTCTTCTTCTTCTTCTTCTTCTTCTTCTTCTTCTTCTTCTTCTTCTTTTAGGACGTAGGCGATTTTGGCTTTCCACGTCTCACTATCACCGGTGGCTCTTAGCACGCTTTCTCCTGTTACACTACGCAACCCCTGTTCTGTCTACCTGCTCAGGCCCTTCAAATATGTCATCCGCTGCTTTCCCCTGTGTTTTTTCCCCTCTATCTGGCCTGTTAGTATTAGGCTCTCCAAGCCCCACTTCCTCATTGCGTGTTCCAGGAACTTTAGCTGTCTGTTCCTGATGCTCAGTATTAATTTCTTTTTCGTTTCCATCCGTTCCAAAACCTCATTATTACTCACATGTTAGATCCATGATATACTTAAAATAAAAATTTCACTCCTTATTTTAACATATCACCTGAAGAAGAACTATCTTGTTCTTGAGACATGAAAATTTTTGTGTATTGATATTATACTTTTCCAAAACATTGTAATAACAAAATTATAATATTTAACTCTACTTTGTATCGAGCACTCTTTATAAAAGTAAATGCTTGAACAGTGGATTTTTAATCTACGTGTTCTTCCACCTTCTTGTCATATATATATATATATATATATATATATATATATATATATATATGAACCAGGCTCTTGATAAGAATGCCGAATCACGAGCAATTGCCCTGGATATCTTGAACGTCTCTTTGACAGAATTTGGAATGCTTGCCTTCTGCGTCAGCTACAGGGCTACGGTATCTCTGGACAATTGTTCGATTTAATCCAATCGTTCCTATCAAATCGAGAAATGAAGGTTGCCTGAACTGGCATGCTTCCAGGTTCTTGCATGCTCATGCGGGCGTATCTAAAGGCTCCATCGTAGGTTCTACGCTTTTCCCGGTCTTCATCAATGATCTTCCTGATGTAATCAGTTTACCAGTAGGTGTCTATGCAGATGGCACTACCATTTACTCCTGTCTTTAGAAGTGTTATGGATAAACACACCTATTTCTTTGATAGTGGACTCTCCCTCCTATATTAATAAGAGTTAACAGGAAGTTCTTGGGAAGTTCTTAGAATTTCTAGAGAGTTCTTTAGAGTTCTATTGGAGTTCAGTAGAACTACTAGTTAGTTCCATTTTGGACATAGTTGGACTGAGGCAGATGATATTAGTCGGTAGTTAACCGAATATTAAGGAGTCAGCTTTCAGTGGAAGATTACCAAGTTCCGAAAATTTTGGGTGCGTTAAGTCGATTAGCAACCGAGATAGCACGATTATAACCTTCAACGCGAAAACTACTCCACAACAATAAGAAATATGCAAAAGCTGGAAAGGTAAACCTTGTTGCTGCTTTTAGAAAGGGACTCTAATCTGTAATGGATTGGGATAAGAAATGGCTCGTAAGTTTTAATACTTCCAAAAATGAAGCTTTTCTTCCTTAACTACTATAGAGAAATTTTCCTATCTTTCATTTTTATGGACGATGCTAGTTTTTCAGAAAGTAATAACTTGCGCCTCCTTGGCCTCAGTCTCTCAATCAACTTCAAAAGAAACAATTGCATTAAATCAATAGCTAAATCTACAGCTAAAAATGTTTCGGTTCAGGAGGTTTCTTTTTCACCAAAATCGATCTTGCACATTTATAAATCTACCATTCGACTCTGCATTGAATTATTTTAGCATATCCCGTCGGATGCTTTTGCTATTCATCTCGGGCTTCTCAACAAAATCCAAAAGAGAACCTGAAGTGGAATCGATCCCGCTATGGCAGCTCGCCTTCAGTCACTATCTCACCGACCGGATATAGCTTCTCTCTGTCTGTTTTTTCTTATAAATATCACGGTTTCTGCTTCGAAGAGATTCTTTCCTTGGTGCTCTGACCACATGAATTTACCCGTGCTACGAGATTGGCAACTAGCTCCCACCATTTTACCGTCAAAATGTAACCGCCACTTCAATTTTATAGTTTCTTCTCCGCCTGTGGAACTCCATTCCATTTACTTCCGTCTATTTACTTCCTTCCCCGATAACTGCTATCTCAAAAAATTTAAGTGCAACATCAATTGCCATCTTCTATTTTCAACTTTCTCTTATCCTTTCGTCTACATCCCCGGAAACATGTTTGTTTTTGTTTTTGTTTTTCTTTTTTTTACTATTTTTCTTACCGTAACCCCCTACCGTAACCCCTGCGAACCAGTGGCGGTGTTGCCTTGCTTGGGTAAAAAACGATTATAAAATATATTTATAGTATGCTTGATAACTGCTATCTCAAAAAGTTTAAGTGCAACATCGGTAGTCAGCAGCAGATGAAAGCCGTCCAAATTGACCAAAGACGCAAACATCAGCAGGCAAGATTTTGGCCTCTGTATTTTTAGATGAGCAAGGTATTTTATTCGTCGATTACCTTGAGAAAGGAAGAACCACCAATAGCGAATATTATATAGCATTATTGCTGCGTTTGAAGGAACAAATCGCCAAAAACAGCCACAAATGAAGAAGAAAACGTAATCCTTTATCAAGACAACGCACCGTGTCACAAGTCGATCGCAGCGATTGCAAAACTACATGAATTGCACTTCGAATTGCTCCCGCTTCTACCCTATTCTCCAGATCTGGCCTCCAGCGACTACTGGCTGTTTGCAGACCTCAAAAGAATGCTCCAGGGAAAGTGATTTGGCTCCAATGAAAAAGTTATATCGGAAACTGAGACGTATTTTGAGGCCAAAGACAAATCTTTTTACAAAAAGTATCAAATTCTTAGAGAAGCGTTGAAATCAGTGTATCACCATAGAAGGAGACTATGTTGATCAATAAGGTCGAAATTTGCCTAAATGTTGTTTTATTAGTTAGGCCGAAATTTATTGAGTGATATGTTATATATATATATATATATATATATATATATATATATATATATATATATATGAATCCAGGTAAAGAGAACCCAAGATTTTACGATTTTGAATTGCCTGGCATTTAATCTTTTATAAAAAGTGCTCAATACAGTAAATATTGTAGAGCATAATATAACCATATAATTATGTATGTAGATCATTTTCACAACCAACATCTAACATTGCCTGGTGACGAGATAAAAATCTTGAAACATAGAAATTTTCGTGTCACAATGTACTTTTAAGTCATAATTATATATATATATATATATATATATATATATATATATAACAACCTTTTCTTTTTGGTTTCTTTTTCTTTTTACTCACTGGATACTGTAGAGTCAAGGCTTGTTTCATCACTCCCGGAAGGCTTCTTAGTTCCCAGCGTATCCCGTGTCGCAAAGTAACACTGCCTACAAATAGCTTAAGCTAATAGCAAACAGAGAAGATACTTTTCTTTAAGGTAAGCTAGTCCATACCTACAATAAGGCTAGAGATAAATGATAGATGTTGGTGACTATGGCTCTCTTCATGGTTCTGTCTTATAAGTAATTTTTTGGCGCTATACAATCAATCTCTGTCCCTGTTTTGTCATCCATTTACACAAACACGTTTAGTAGTTTACATGCTGTTTTCCCTGCTTTTCTTGCTTTAAATGTGCTCCGTGGTTGCTGTTTCCTCATTCTGCACCCATAAAACCTCAACTGACTCTTTGTTATTGTAAGTATACGTTTCATTGTAGTATATGAGTTGCTTAAGACATTTATATTCTGTCCATTTTATTCTCGGGATTTGTCTGTTTTTTCTTTATCAATTAGTTTGATAAAAGAGGTTATATGTTATGCTGTAGTTCAGCATTCCTTTCTGTGTTACTAATGACATCTTTCTATTGTTTAATTTCTTGCTTAGTTTCTGAAAGACTTCTTTCGCTATAACTATGCGCACTCGAAATTTTATGTTACGTTCTACCTTATCGCTTATCATACTACGCAGATAGTTAAATTCCTGTGTCAGATTGATTTTAAATCCCCAATACGAGATATGATCTCCCAAGCGTGTATCACGTATGGTACTAACTGACTGAGATCGGGAGGGAGACAACTATGGTTGCCCTTCATCACACATATTGAAATTTTATTTTATAATTGAATTATTAAGGCGAAGTAACTCGATTCTTCGAAATGACAATGGCTTGGTTATTAGTCAGCCAAAGGCAGAAAAAGTTTCGAGTCAATGGTTTTTCAACCGTCTTCAAATTTGTTGTGGATTCTTGTTGAAAAGCCACACAAAATAATAAATAACAAAAGCTGATATGGAGATCAAAAATGTAAGTTATATTGAACAAAAATATATAAACTGGAACACGAGTTAGTCAATTCAGGAATACTAGGAATACTGTTAGTATGAATCAATATAAGCAATCTCGTATTGAAGAATATGTCCGGGTAATGAGTCTATATTCTTACTGACCAACTAGCGGCGGTACAACTACTCAACTCAACTCAACTCATCAACTATATTTAGTTGTCCCTCCCAGTAAGGGCAACATTTGACACATGGTTAGTTATAACTGGGATTTCCGGGCTATATGGCCCGGCCAAAAAAATACCTGTCTATTTTTGCCCAGTCGTGCTTCTACCCTTCGGCGGAACCACGACAGGGTTATTGTTCTCTGCTCGGAAGCAGAGAGCGCCCTCTACCCGAAGGCAGAGCGCTGACAGTGTCGTAGTAGAGTACAAGGACTCAACTAATGAACTATATTAAGTTGTCCCTCCCAGTAAGGGCAACATGTGACACATGGTCAGTTATGACTGGGATTTCCGGGCTATATGGCCCGGCCAAAAAATGTCTGTCTATTTTTGCCCAGTCGTGATTCTACCCTTCGGCGGAACCACGACTGGGTTAGTGCTCTCTGCTCGGAGGCAGAGAGCGCCCTCTACCCGAAGGCAGAGGGCTGCGAAGGGGTCTACATAAGAAAGCAAAACTTTAGATAAGAGGAGAGTGAAGGGAAAGACGGGCCAGTTACAGGGAGTGTCAGAGAAGGAAGCAAGAGAAAGAAATATGAACACAGAAGTGAAGACAGTTACGAAGGTGGAGAGAAAGGAAAAGAACAAGATACACAAAGTGATGTAGAAAGAGTGAAGAGAAAAACGAATCAGTTACAGAGGGTGAAAGAGAAAGGGCAAGAGAAGGATATGAACACAGGAGTGAAGACAGTTACGAAGGTGGAGAGAAAGGAAAAGAACAAGATACACAAAGTGATGTAGAAAGAGTGAAGAGAAAAACGAATCAGTTACAGAGGGTGAAAGAGAAAGGGCAAGAGAAGGATATGAACACAGGAGTGAAGACAGTTACGAAGGTGGAGAGAAAGGAAAAGAACAAGATACACGGGGTGATGTAGAAAGAGTGAAGAGAAAAACGAATCAGTTAAAGGGGGTGAAAGAGAAAGGGCAAGAGAAGGATATGAACACAGGAGTGAAGACAGTTACGAAGGTGGAGAGAAAGGAAAAGAACAAGATACACAAAGTGATGTAGAAAGAGTGAAGAGAAAAACGAATCAGTTACAGGAGGTGAAAGAGAAAGGGCAAGAGAAGGATATGAACACAGGAGTGAAGACAGTTGCGAAGGTGGAGAGAAAGGAAAAGAACAAGATACACGGGGTGATGTAGAAAGAGTGAAGAGAAAGACGAATCAGTTACAGGGGGTGAAAGAGAAAGGGCAAGAGAAGGATATGAACACAGGAGTGAAGACAGTTACGAAGGTGGAGAGAAAGGAAAAGAACAAGATACACGGGGTGATGTAGAAAGAGTGAAGAGAAAGACGAATCAGTTACAGGGGGTGAAAGAGAAAGGGCAAGAGAAGGATATGAACACAGGAGTGAAGACAGTTACGAAGGTGGAGAGAAAGGAAAAGAACAAGATACACGGGGTGATGTAGAAAGAGTGAAGAGAAAAACGAATCAGTTACAGGGGGTGAAAGAGAAAGGGCAAGAGAAGGATATGAACACAGGAGTGAAGACAGTTACGAAGGTGGAGAGAAAGGAAAAGAACAAGATACACGGGGTGATGTAGAAAGAGTGAAGAGAAAGACCAATCAGTTACAGGGGGTGAAAGAGAAAGGGCAAGAGAAGGATATGAACACAGGAGTGAAGACACTTACGAAGGTGGAGAGAAAGGAAAAGAACAAGATACACAAAGTGATGTAGAAAGAGTGAAGAGAAAAACGAATCAGTTACAGGGGGTGAAAGAGAAAGGGCAAGAGAAGGATATGAACACAGGAGTGAAGACAGTTGCGAAGGTGGAGAGAAAGGAAAAGAACAAGATACACGGGGTGATGTAGAAAGAGTGAAGAGAAAAACGAATCAGTTACAGGGGGTGAAAGAGAAAGGGCAAGAGAAGGATATGAACACAGGAGTGAAGACAGTTGCGAAGGTAGAGAGAACGGAAAAGAACTAGATATACAGGGTGATGGAGTCAAGTGCATAAGAGTTGGGTATTGACATTGCATTTAAATTCCTAGAGGTTGTAGTCATCATGAAACCAAGTGTATGGAAGAGAGTTCCACAGACGTGAAGTGCGAGAAAAGAAGCCAAGGTAGTAGAATTGTCGACTGCATCTGGTTGATCTAACTGTAAATGGGTGGGACCTTCTTGCCAGTTTGGTTACACAAGTAAATTTTTGTGGCGGGGTCTCCAGTGACTTAAGTTCGTTGGAGCAGAAGCCATGAAAGTATTTATAGAACAGACAAAGGGAGCCACATCCCGTCGGTGAGAAAGTGGCTGGAATCGAGCCGCCAAGTCGGTACCTATCACATTACTGATTCTCCTTTGGAGCCTGTCGAGAACACTGAGATGAACAGCAGGGGCGCCTGACCATATACGACAGTAGTATTCTATGCACAAACAACAAAATTTGGCATGTTTTTATTTTTTAAAGTTATTTAAAGAAAGTTAACATTTTTTTAATAATAAAATAGAATATTTATAATCTAGCTTGCTAGCCATTATTCCACATAGAAGAGCCCCACTCAGAATTTGATATATGATCCAAGGTACATTCTCGGATGTTGAATATTGCCTCCCATAGCAAGAAAGACGTCCTGACGACGATACTGAAGGCCGACATTTGAACACAATTAAATAGGGGTATTGAGAATATTGTATTTATGTCAAGAAAACCTTACTCGAAATGCATTAACGGTGTTAAAGGTTGGTGATTTTTATTCTGAAATTAATTTTCCTTCATTGTGAGGTTGTCGTAAAAAAAAATAAATAAAAAAAACAGAAAAAAAAATAACGTAATTTTGAGTAGTTTAGATTTTCATGAAATTTTGTCGTTAACAACCAAGGATTGATTTGAATGAAAATTAGATTTCGTTTGTGTCCGTTAACCAGTTTATGCGCATGCGTAAGTTCGTGCATACCGTATTGTTAGGATTTCACAGAAAATTATATATCTCTTAAAAAAAAAACAAAAAGAACGATATCAAAATATGTTTTTTTTCAGTCAGTGAATGTAATCTATTAATTCAAACAACTCATTAATCGTCTTTTGAGTTTTTCAAGCATTTATCTGTCAATATTTAATATAAATTACATGAATATGGTTTTGAGTAACAGGTTCTGCAGTTTATTTCTTAGTCGGTTTCCATTTGCTTTCTTTCTTTCAATTACTCTTTCGTCATAAATTCTCATTTGTCGAAATGAAACAGGAAAGAAAGAAAAATAGAAATTTCCTGTTTCTTTGTAGTTTATATTTTCCATTTTTTTTTTCGTTCTTTGTCATTAGTTTAATGCATTCGTTTGCACACTTTGTTTGTTCGTCCATTTTTTTTAACGCCGTTATTTACGCGTTTTGTCACTGAGTTCGTTTGTTCTTTTCTTCCTTCTTTCCTTCAATTTCAGTCTTTATGTTCACTTGCTTTGTCCCTCTTCCTTATATCGTCCTTATCCATTATATACCCTCTTTTTCTATTTCTTTTTTTTATACAATTTTTATTCTTTCTTTATTCCCCGAATCATTCTTTCTTTCTTTTTTTTTTTGCATTCATATTCACTTCTTTTTCTTGCTTTTCCTCCTAATTTCGGATTTACTGTCTCCATTTACAGAACTTGGTTTTCATTTAAACACACGAACTTGCAAGATTAATGCATTCGTTCGAATCAAAATCAGCTGTTGCTTAAAATCTTCTTCTTCTTCATTTTCTTTTTCTTTTTCTTTTTATTCTTTCTTTTTCCTCTTTTCTTCCTATTCTTCTTCATTTTTCTTCTTTTTCTTCCTAGTCTTCTTCTTTTTCTTCCTATTCTTCTTCTTTTTCTTCCTATTCTTCTTTTTCTTCCTATTCCTCATTTTCTACCTAATCTTCTTCTTTTTTCTTTTTTGCTTCATATTCTTCTTCTTATTTTTCTCTTCTTCTTTTTTCCTATTCTTGTTTTTCTTGTTTTTCTTCCTATTCTTCTTGCTTTTCTTCTTTTTCTTCTTTTTCTTTTTCTTCCTATTCTTCTTCTTTTTCTTCTTCTTCTTCTTCTTCTTCATTTCTTCCTATTCTTCTTCTTATTTTTCTTCTTCTTCCTATTCTTCTTCTTTTCTACTTATTCTTCTTCGTTTTCTTCTTCTTTTTCATTTCTTCTTTTTCTTCCTAATCTTTTTCTTCTTCTTCTTCTGCTACTGCTGCTTCTTCTTTTTCTGCTGCTGCTACTACTAATTTAGTTTTGCATGTCAGCGAAATCGCATGTATAGATATTTCTGGGAAGTTTTGTATTTGTATTTCAAATGTAAACTGTTTGCATGTCACACTGTTCAGTTACGTTCCTCGAAAAAGAGAGGAAGAAAAAAGACAGAGTCAAACAGATAAAGAGAAACAGGGATAGAGAAAAAGATATTAGGAATAGACAATAAAGGAAAGAGAGAGAGAGAGAGAGAGAGAGAGAGAGAGATGAGACAGGCAAAGGAAAGAGAGAAAAGAACGGAGACATAAAGAAAAAGAAAGAGGGAAGATATGATAGATTGAGAAAAAAACACACACACAGATATATATATATATATATATAAAGATATAAAGAGAGAGAGAGAGAGAGAAAGAGAGAGAGAGAGAATGATAGAAGACAAAAGAGGGAATGGGAGGGGAAGAGAAAGAGAAATATATATATATATATATATATATATATATATATATATAGAGAGAGAGAGAGAGAGAGAGAGAGAGAGGAAACTCTTTTTCAAGACCAAAGAAACAGAGTTTCAACCAGAAACATATGAAGTACCAATTCCATTCTTCGTTAGGATGTGGAATTGTACTTCTTTTTTCGCTTCATTGATTTCTTGTGAAGTCTTTCAGACACCCAGCAAGTGATTCTAGGATTCTGCATAAAGAACAGGTAAGAGCATTGGACTAACGACAGCAAGGTGCATAGTTTCAATTCCATAGCAGTGTTACTTTATAAGAATAACAATTTTTAAAATTATAAAGTAAGCTGATCCTAAGAGACCTACAAGTTTTACCAGTTTATTATTTATTTAGTTCTACCAGTTTATTATTAATATGAACAATTTTAACATTATATTATACGCAGATGTCATCTTGTTGAGATCCTACACAGAAAGAAAAATCTAGGTGTTTCTAAAGCTAAACCTTTTACAGTTAGATCAACCAAATGCAGCCGACAATTCAATTCCATCAGCTTCTTTTTTCGCGCTTCCCGCCTTTGGAACTCCCTTCCATATACTTGCTTTCCTGACGGGTATAACCTCCAGGAATTTAAATGCAAAGTCAGTTCCCATCTCGTATCCACTTGACTCCAGTCCTTTCTACATCACCTCGTATATCTTGTTCTTTTCCTTTCTCTCTACCTTCGCAATTGTCATCACTCCTGTGTTCACATCCTTCTATTGCCTTTTCTCTTTCACCCTCTGTACCACTATAGCGCAGGAGGTTACATAGAGGAAGGTGCTGAGAGAGCGATTGGATTTAGGAAATGTCAGAAGGAGGGTGATAGACGAGTAAGGAGGTACATAGGAAGAGTGTTTGGGAGAATGGGTGCGAGTTAGTGTGTTAGGAGGTGTCTATTGACCTTACATTTAAACTCCTAGAGATTGTAGCCGTCGGGGAAGCAAGTATGCGGAAGGGAATTCCACAGGCGGGAAGTGCGAGAAAAGAAGCTGATGGAGTAGAAATTACAGTTACATTTTATCGGTTTCACTGTAAAAGGGTGGGACCTAGTTGCTAATCTAGTATCACGTGCAAATTCGTACCTAGGGGGCACCAGTGATCTAAGTTCATCGGAGCAGAAGCCGTGAAAGTATTTATAGCAGAGGCACAGGGAAGCCACGTCACGCCGGTGAGAGAGTGACTGCAGGCGGTTAGCCAAGTCGGTATTCACTCTCCTTCTGCCTCATACTTTCTTTCTTTTTTTATCCCCCTGCACATCAGTGGCGTTAACGCCTTGCTTGGGGTGAAATGATAAAAAAAAAGAAAAACGAAAAGAAAGAACCAAATATTAAGCTAAAGATGAAAGAATTTGTGATGCCGTTTAAAAAGTGATAGTCCAAGATGGAAAACTACGAAGCGAATATTTCAGAATAAAGCCAATATAAAGATGTAACTATTCGTTTAGTTCCATATCAGACAATGGAAAATATGGTATAGAATTCAGAAGTCACATTGGAATATCGAAAGACAATTTCTAAAGTATGAACAAAGTATTTAGAGAGAAAAATTGTCGTTAGAAACAAATAAAAGAGTGCTGAAGGGCCACTTAATACTAAACATCAAGCATGTTCCTGTTATTATGCTTAAATTATTTTCAACCCTACAACCCCTATCTCACTGACGAAACGTTGTTAACCTCCTACTCTTCTATCGCTATTTTTTTTAATCATATCACCCCAAGCAAGGCGGTAACACCACTGATGCGCAGGGGGCTACGTAAGAGTAAGATTGGAAAAGAGAAAAACCGGAAACCACATCCTAAACAGGGAACAAGGGATGAGCCTCTTCACCTGTTCAATAGACATGGGTGGAGTGTGAACCGGGCGATAGTTTAGTCTATCTACTCCAATTGAAAAAAAGAAAGAAAGAAAAAGGAGTGAAAAGATTGGAAAAGAGAAAGCCGGAAACCACATCCTAAACAGGGAACAAGGGATGAGCCTCTTCACCTGTTCAATAGACATGGGTGGAGTGTGAACCGGGCGATAGTTTAGTCTATCTACTCCAATTGAAAAAAAGAAAGAAAGAAAAAGGAGTGAAAAGATTGGAAAAGAGAAAGCCGGAAATCACATCCTAAACAGGGAACAAGGGATGAGCCTCTTCACCTGTTCAATAGACGTGGGTGGGGTGTGAACCGGGCGATAGTTTAGTCTATCTACTCCAATTGAAAAAAAGAAAGAAAGAAAAAGGAGTGAAAAGATTGGAAAAGAGAAAGCCGGAAACCACATCCTAAACAGGGAACAAGGGATGAGCCTCTTCACCTGTTCAATAGACATGGGTGGAGTGTGAACCGGGCGATAGTTTAGTCTATCTACTCCAATTGAAAAAAAAGAAAGAAAGAAAAAGGAGTGAAAAGATTGGAAAAGAGAAAGCCGGAAATCACATCCTAAACAGGGAACAAGGGATGAGCCTCTTCACCTGTTCTATAGACGTGGGTGGAGTGTGAACCGGGCGATAGTTTAGTCTATCTACTCCAATTTCAATGGAAAATGTACAGACGAACTACGCTTCCGGCCATAATTAATAGGCAATCCCAGTTTTAAAAAAATGATGTATTTCATAATATTTTTTAGTATTTATTGCCCAGTGGATAATTCTAAATGAAAATAGAAAGGTTCTTTTGTTATTATTATTTGCAAAATTTTACAAGGCATAGAAAAAAATGAACTCGCCCGAATCACCCTAAATTTTCTTCATTCTTTCTTTGATGAAACTGCAATTTAGGTAATTATTAAATATTTATAAATTAATTTAATGCACATGTTATTGTGCAGTATTAACAAAAGAACCATTCTATTTTCATTTACAATTATTCACTTGGCAATAAATATTAAAAAAATAGTATGAAATACATCATTTTTTAAAATACTGGGGTTACCTAATAATTTTGGCTGGTAGTGTACATGTAAAGAAATATACATGTAAAGAATATACACTATCGGCCATAATTATTAGACAACCACATTTTAAAAAAAATGATGTATTTCATACTATTTTTAGTATTTATTGCCAAGTGGATAATTCTAAATTAAAATAGAATGGATCTTTTGTTAATACTGCACAATAAGATGTGCATGAAATAAACTGTTCTGGTGTTCAGTTTTTGTGCTCTCTTCCCCATGCTAGTCTCTTCTTTTTATTGGTTGTCAAAGGCTTCCTGGCTGCCTTGTAAAATTTTGCAAAGTAATAATAACAGAAGAGCCATTCTATTTTCATTTAGAATTATCCACTTGGCAAAAAAAAAAAAAAAAAAAAAAAAAAAAAAATTAAAAATAGTGTGAAATACATAATTTAAAAAAAAAACTGGTGTAGCCTAATAATTATGGCCGGTAGTGTATATTCTTTATTTCTTCCAGTTTTACACTTCACGAATAAGATCCACATTGTAGTATACTGCCCGTATTCCCTTCGTATTTCGTTTGTGCATGCAACTTTCATTGTATATCCGTGTAACCGACTCCCAAGAGAGTATCTTCCTGATCATTTTAATGAACTTGTTCATGTTTAGGGTTAACTTATTGTCGTGGACCCGGTTAAGAACCCAGCAAGAAATAATAGAACAACAACTAAAATAGGAAATAACGGTACATATATTAAACAAATCAAATACAAATATTTGGAACTCTGTTAGTAGAACGACAAATACTAGTTAGGTCAGTCAGGTGAAACATGAAACACACTTGAGCGATCATGTCTCGAAAGAGACAGGACTGACTGGGCAGAAGATTATCCCGCAGTAGGTTGCCATTGCTTTCTCCTGTAGACTGGTTGCCAGCCAAGGCTATAGAACCCAATCTGTCCTGTTATTTAACCCATAACTGGAAGGAAGAGACGGATTAATACCTTTCCCAAGGGTATTTACGCGTAAATGAATGCAATGAATTCAACTGGAATTCGAACCCGGCTCCCCGATTTCTCGTTCCGAGCCGATATCCACTGCACCTTAATGCATATCCACAGTTAGGTAGTAATACTGTAATTCAATCCTCAAACTAGGACTTGCAATGATCGTACGGTAACAGTGTTGGCTATCTCACTCTGTCTCTGCCTATCGCCGAGCTGCTCCTGAGCTTCTGATCCCACCTCTTGTGAGGAGAAGTATATGTAGTAGATGGAAGAGTTCAATCCGTTGAATGGGTGATGTCACCATGACACCTATCTTCTTCCCATATTTGCATAAATTGTGCTTTTTAATCTTAAAGCCTCTACATTGAGTAGCTTTTGGGCCTTATACAGGGTGAGCAGCAGTATAAAAATTGTTAGCGGATACAGAAAAATTCCCCTCACAGATGAAGTGGAGATTTTAGGAAGCATAAATGTAATTCTACAGAAGGATGCTGAGAATACCATGGATGAAACATGTTAACAACGAGGGCGGTTTTAAGGAAAATAGGGAAAAACGGACACATTGTTGAGAATCAGAAAGAGACAAGAGAGATGGTCGGCATTTATGTGATATAGGAGAAAAGAAGGTTTTGAAAATTTGACATTCACAGGGCATATTGAAAGAAAGAGGGACACACAGACAGAGGGAAACGTCGCATAATCTACCTATCGAACTTGTACAAATGTTTAGCCGATCAAGGAGTGTGAGAGATAGCAAGAGAACAAATATTGATTATAGCTAAAACACATAGAAAGTTTGGCTAGCCATGATGTTCCACAAGCTGAAAGGACTTCTTCTTCTTCTTCTAATTCTATGTGCCGTGTCTCTTCAGGACGTGGGTGATCATGGCCGTTCTCTTTTTCCTATCATTTTTAGCTCTTAACACCCCTACTGTTATCTAACTCAACCCTCGTTCCGCCATCCATATGCTCCAGTTCATCAAATATGTCACACATTGCTTTCCCTTGCCTCTCTTTCCCTCTATTTATCACATGAGTATCAAATTCTCTAAGCCCTCCTTCCTCATTACATGTCTCAGAAACTTAAGCTGTATATTCCTGATGTTAAGTATCAGTTTCCGTTTTGTGTCTATCCTCTTCAAAACGTCATCGTTGCTCACATGTTCTGTCTATGGTATCTTCAGTATCCTTTGGTAGAACCACATTTCGGCTACTTCAAGTCTTTTATTCATCATTGATGAAATTGTCCAGCATTTGCTGCCATATTGAAGGACAGTCATCACATAACAGTCTGCACACTCTTCTTATTTCAGCGAAATCTTTGTCTCTCTCAATATTCTTTCAGCTTCTGGAACGCATCTTTGGCCATAGCAATATGCCTCCAATCTCTGTTAGGACACTTCCCAGGTAAAAATAATCCATCTCTTCCCTCCAGCTATGGGTGAAATAACAGGACAGATTGGGTTTTATAGCCTTGGTTGGCAACTAGTCTACCGCAGAATGTAATGTCAACCTAATGGGGGATACATCTTCCCAGTCAGTCATGTCATATTCGAGACATGATTGCCCAAGCGTGTATCACATATGGTAATTAACTAACTGAGTATAATAGCTGGAATCATGATTAAATCTTTTACTGGTCATAAAGTGGGGGATCGGTTTTCTATTGTTATGAAGTAATAAACTGATCTCTCACTAATTACGACGTAATAATATAATACATTTCTTCTCTCTCTAGCTATGAGTCAAATAATAGGACAGATTGGGTTCTATAGCCTTGGTTGGCAACCAGTCTACCGCAGAATGTAATGTCAACCTAATGGGGGATACATCTTCTTACCAGTCAGTCATGTCTTATTCGAGACATGATTGCCCAAGCGTGTATCACGTATGGCACTTAACTGAATGAATGAAAGTTTGCATTAAGATATTTAATAGCAAATCCTCTACCCAACCAGGAAACACTTATACGCACAGATACTCTTTGTCTAAACCACTGATTCTGTTCGATTAAGGAAATTTTTTTTTCTTTTCACGTTTGGTAAAACATCCTCTTTGTGGCTATGCTTTGTCTATGGTAGTCTCAGCATTCTTCTGCAGAACAAGACGTCCTTTGCTTTTCCCCATTAGCATAAATCAGGCTAGTGTTTCTCAAAGCAAAACACTGCGCCTCCTCGGCCTAACTCTCTCAGCAGACCTCAAGTGGAATGACTACATCGAATCCAAAGCTAAATCCGTTGCTAAGAATGTCCGTTCACTGTGCAGAGCCAGGAAGTTTTTCCCGTGTGAATCCATTCTGCACATATATAAATCTACTTTCTGCTCGTGTATTGATACTGCTGCCACATCTGGTCGGGTGCCCCTGCTATTCACCTCCAACGGAGAATCTGTAATATGATCGATCCCGACTTGGCAGGTCAGATGCAGTCACTTTCTCACCGGCGTAAGTGACTTTCCTTTGTCTATTCTGCAATTACTTTCATGGCATCTGCTCCGATGAACTTAGCTCACTGGTGTCTCTATACATGAATTTATTCGATCTACTAGACTAGCAACTAGGTCCCAAACTTTTACAGTGAAACCAATAAAATGTAACCGCAACTTCTACTCCTACAGCTTCTTTTCTCACACTTCCGCCTGTGGAATTCCCTTCCTTATACTTGCTTCCCCGACAGTTACAATCTCCAAAAATTTAAATGTAAGGTCAATAATCATCTCCTATCTCTCTGACTTGCACCCTCTCATGCTCCTTTCTCTGTCCACTCCACTTTCATCAAACCAGTATTCTCATCCTTCTCTTACCAACTTCCTGACATTCCCTATAACCTGTGCCTTTCTCATCACTTTCCTCCTATGTAACCTCCTGCAAACCAGTAGCAGTAAAGCTGCCTTGATTGAGGTGAAATGATTAAAATGAAAAAAAAAAGATGCCTCTATCTGTGATAAAATTGTCCACTTTTCCCTGTCAAATGCCGTATCATAACATTTCAGTCTCTTTTCTTTGTTTCTTTCTGTTTCTTAATACATTGCTTAGTTTTTGGAAGGCATATTGTTCTATTTGCAGGCGACTTTCGGATTTTGATGTCTCATTATTCATCCACTGTTAAAACGCTTTTTAGTTCTGTATTCATTTGATTGTGACATCTGCAATTTGTAGTTCGTATCTTTAGTTTCTTTTTAATACTGACTTGATTGATTGTCTAATTTGTTTTCTTTTTACAGCTTATCAATCTTTTTGAGGTTATTTAAAGCACAAAGATATTTTTGGATTGTTAAAATGTTTTTGTTGTAACCCCAGAAGGTAAACACTATTGGATAGAAACTATTTGTAAAAAGGATTAGAAAGAAGTAAATCTATATTTTTATGGATTTATTGAAATGGATGCAACACATTTGTCGCTGATACGTGGCCTTCCAGACCGTGGCTTATCATGGACAGAGTCTGTCTCTTTAATTTTTTTCATCCATTTAGCAATAGTCTTCCTATGAGGTGGTTCTTTATTGTATTCAATTTTAAACTTTCTTTGTACAGCAATAGTAGATTTCAGTTTGGCCATCCAAAGGACACAGTTTACTTTTTCTTCAGTTGAACCCATGGATTAAATTGATTCTGAAAAAAGAAAAATATTTTTTTACTTATCTAAAAATGGTTGCAAATTTTGTGGTAAAAACTTATTTAATAACTACACTTAAAACTAGGTACATTAAACTTTATAACATTTTTTTACAGATTATTTCTATCACCAACACAAATAAAGTTATAAATTCTTAAAGTGCACACGGACTTTATGGACACCTTGTCTTATGTCTGTTATAGTTGGTGGTTAGTCGTTTCTTCACGCTTTCAACCTTGTCGTCTTAAATCTTCTGTTCACCGGTGAGGAAATTGTTCAGCATTCATTTCCGTTTTGGAAGATTTATATTACATAGCCGTTCAGCAATAACACAAGTATTGTCATGATACATAGGAAAAAAATTGTTATCAAGACCTGAAGTGAATTATTTGTAAATTGGCAGGGATATGCGTTTTTGATTAGCAAAGAAATCAGGATAGGATCGACTAGAATTCCTATCGTCTTCAATCAGGGATTTTATTCCCATCTGACACCGATCCAACCAGAGACCTAACACCTTGATTACGTTCTGTCGAGTTGTTTTACGAGAAAAGCGCAGTGGTTTTCATTTGTCGCCCGCATTTTCGTAGGCCATTGGTGAAAATATTGTCCAATCAACAGAAACTATTTCATAAGGGCAATTGCTATTGGCGAATTCAGCAGAAGATGTGATAGATTCGGCTTTTATCCTATTTTTATTTCCAGCAC
This sequence comes from Ascarosepion bandense, assembly GCA_037127315.1. Lineage (NCBI taxonomy): Eukaryota > Metazoa > Mollusca > Cephalopoda > Sepiida > Sepiidae > Ascarosepion > Ascarosepion bandense. The sequence continues at coordinate 223,559 of JBBBDQ010001996.1, read as the reverse complement.
AAGGGATTGCCGATAGGATTAGGGTGGGATATAATTTTTGCAGAACAGATAGCAACTTATTGATTTTAAGTGAGTGATTGACATGAGAAAAGAAAGAAGATAGGACGAGAGATCAAACATGTAAAGCTTGTCAAATACTTTGATACCAGCGGATCGATAATAGCTTGATGAAATCTCACTGGCAATCAAATTCTGTTAAGTTTCTCTCTTCATCTATATTATTCTATTCGAATCTATCTGACTCTGTTCATTATCTATCTATCTATCTATCTATCTATCTATCTATCTATCTATCTATCTATCTATCTATCTATCTATCTATCTATCTCAGTCTTTTCGTTATCTATCTATCTATCTATCTATCTATCTTAGTCTGTTCATATATGTCATTCAGTTCATATCTATCTATCTATCTATCTATCTATCTATCTATCTATCTATCTATCTATCTATCTATCTTCGTCTTTTCTTATCTATCTATCTATCTATCTATCTATCTATCTATCTATCTTAGTCTGTTCATATATGTCATTCTGTTCATATCTATCTATCTATCTATCTATCTATCTATCTTAGTCTGTTCATATATGTCATTCTGTTCCTATCTATCTATCTATCTATCTATCTATCTATCTATCTATCTATCTATCTATCTTAGTCTGTTCATATATGTCATTCTGTTCATATCTATCTATCTATCTATCTATCTATCTTAGTCTGTTCATATATGTCATTCTGTTCCTATCTATCTATCTATCTATCTATCTATCTATCTATCTATCTATCTATCTATCTATCGAAATATGCCCAGTTCTCTATATTTGTATCTTATTTCATATGCATATACGGATATTCATTTAATTTACTACACCATGAAACTGAATGGGACAAAGAAGATTGGGCAAGGCTTTCACGTAAAAGGATTTGCATTCATTCTAAATCAGAATAAACAGTAAGAAAAAAAAAACTTTTATCAGTGAATGGTCGCTACCCTTCAGCATCAATGAGAAATGAAACCCACCATGACGTCATCAAATGGTTGATTCTCGAGGAACGCTGGAACAAACATAAAAAAGTCTTTATGACGAGATCTAAACCATTCAACAATCTTATTGTAATCCTCATTGTCCCTCTATTAGTTCCTTAGAGCGTAATTTACGCCCTGTTAGTACCTAATAAATATTAGACCAATCCATTTTGGCAGCGTGAGAAGACGAAAAGGACACATCAGAGACGCTACGTGGTTTCAGTGAGAAAGTGAAAGAAAGACGGAAAGAAAGAAATAAGAGACGCTAACACTCATGTGTTTAACCCATGTTTCAGTAAAAAAGAAAGAGTTGTCATTTTAATATCTTTTTCATTTGTACCTTCTTCTACTGGGCCATGTGCCCTTGAGGATATATATGTATAAATTTAATACTAATGTCCCAGTAATCATTTGATTTACAATAATATTACGGATTTAAGCGCAATACTAGATATGCGTTGTGATGCAGTGGATATCGGCTCGGAAGAAGAAATCGGGGAGCCGAGTTCGAATTTCAAATGAATTTCTTGCATTCACTTACGCGCAAATACCCTTGGGAAAGGACTTAAGCTTTCTCTTTTGTCCAGTTATGGGTTAAATAGCAGGACAGATTTGGTTCTGTAGCTTTGGTTGGCAATCAGTGTACTGTAGAAAGTAATGGCAACCTGCTGCGGAGTAATCTTCTGCCTAGTCAGTCATGTCTTTTTCGAGACATGATCGCCCAAACGTGTATCACGTATGGCACTTAACTGACTAACTGATTAGATTAGCGGCAGGGCCTCGTCATTTGAAGTGGCTAACGGGGATACCAGAATCAAGAAGGTAAAGATATTTAAATACCTGAGAAGCGTTATAACAGAAAGCGGAAAGTGCGACACAGATATCTGAAGGCGAATTGGCATGGCGAAGGAGTTGAGTAAAGTATTAAGAAACAGGACAATTTCGCTAGAAACTAGGAAGACAGTACTGGATTGCTACGTGCTGTCCGTTCTTCAATATGGCAGTGAATGCTGGACAATACCATCAAAGATGAAGAAAAAACTTGAAGCAACTAAAATGTGGTTCTACAGAAGGATGCTGCGAATATCATGGATCGAGCATGTGAGCAATGATGAGGTCTTAGAAATAATGGAAATAAAAAGGAAATTAATACTGAGCATCAGGAAGCGACATTTCCTGGAACACGCAATGAGGAAGGAGGGTTTGGAGAATCTGATACTAACAGGCCAGAAAGAGGGAAAAAGAGACAGGGGAAAGCAATGAATAACATATTTGAAGGATCTAATCAGGTGGATGACAGAACGTGGGTTGCATGGTGTAACAGGGGAAGGCGTGCTCAGAGCCACCAGGTTTAGGGAAACGTGGAAGGCCATGATCGCCTACGTCCTGAAGGGACAAGACACATAGAAAAAGACGAAATGTAACCTTAATTTCTCTGCTAACAGTTTCTGTTCTGGCACTTTTTGCTTGTGAAACTATCTTTCAGCTTCATGTTTTCCAGTAAAATTTGACCCTAAAATATTTAAATGCAATGTCAATCATCATCTTCGTTCTTTTATTATCTTGTCTCCTTAAACATGTTTTTTTTAAAGATTCTTTCACGATCAGTGACCACTTGCCTTTTAGTATGTTTATCACCTTCCTTGGGGTGAAATGATTAAACAAAAAATAAAAACAAAATTAAAATAAAGATTCTAACAACAAATAAATATTAATCATTAATGTTCTGAAAATTTATCCTTCTTTGTATTGTAGTGGCTTTCGTCTGGCTACTCTGTTTTGACTATTACTTGTAATACTATGTGTTGTATACCTACCAGTATACCGGAATGGGATGTTTCTATTCTTTTAAATAAGTGCATATTATTGGAGCAGATGAGATGGATTATACTGACTTACAGTCATCGCTCTCTGTTTTCCTCACGGCCTATGGACAGGAGAGACCCAGACGGGTCTCCGTCGAAAGGTAGAGCTTCGTCTAGGAAAAATAGACAGTAGCGCTGACGCAGTCTTTTTTATTATGTATAATTATATTATGTTTTTCATTATATATATATATATATATATATATATATAATGAAAAAACATAATATAATTATACATAATATATATATATATATACATATATATAACGAAAAAACATAATATAATGACACATAATATATATATATATATATGTATATATATATATATAATGAAAAAACATAATATAATTATACATAATATATTTATATAATGAAAAAAACATAATATAATTATACATAATATATATATATATATATATATATATATATATATATATATATATATGAAAAACATAATATAATTATACATAATATATATATATATATATATATATATAAAATGAAAAAACATAATATAATTATACATAATAAAAATGACTGGGTCAGCGCTACTGTCGGTTTTATTTTCATATTATTCCAACTGAAAACGTAACGAAAAGGTATGTAGAACTGAAAATTTCAATTTTCAAACGGCAAACAAACGTGTAACATCGAGATGTTTTCTCTTGATAAAAGTGCTACGTGGAAGTAATTAGGGAATTAAAAGAGTTTTTTTTTTAGATTTATAGTTGTATATATATATATATATATATATATATATATACTTAAGTACCAGAAAAAATAAAATAGAGTTGTTTAAAAAAGAGTTGTTAGAAATTGTAAAGCAATACCTGGAACAGCAAAAACAACTTGAACAAAGGGACAACAAATTTGAGGAAATGTTTTTAAAACAGCGGAAAATGTTACAAAAAGCATTAATGAAAATTCGAAGATTTTTCTTCCCATAATGTCATTGTGAAAGTGTCAACAGATTTTAACTACAGACCCGAGAAATTCTAAATCAAATTTCTGCAGATACAAATACATTTACAATATGGATTGAGTAAATTGGTCGGCAAGAAAAAGGTTAGACCAGTTTTACAAAAATATCTTAACAATTCGAAGTTCATGAATGATATTGTACCAAAGAAGACGTGTGAGTTAAAATTTAATGAAACGGTTACGTTACTTTTGGAACTGTTCACACCGAAGACATCATTATTCCTTAAGAGTTGGAAGTGTATGAATTTATTGAAGAATGACGAAGAATGCCTAATCAGTTCATTCTACTAAAACGTGAGTTCTACCTACGAAACAAAAGCTGTAAAATGAGAATTAAAAAGAAAATTCCGAGAGGTATTTTCTGGCGGGCCTGGCAGGTGTAACAAGTTAAAGGCAAAATCAGAGCTAAGGGAAAGTGTACTACCAGTTTCAGAAAGAAACGAAATGTACCATTTGCATCGATTAAGCAAATAAACGACGAGCTTGATCGACTTGAAAAAAATTGGTGTTTTGTCCAGAGTTGAGCATAGCGACTCGACTTCGCCCACAGTATATATTTAAAAAATGGTGAAGGAGATACGAGTCTGCGCGCTTTTTTCCACGGGCTTAGATGATGCCCTCAAAGATTATCACTACTCACTTTCGGTGCCGGAAGAGATTTTGCGCAGCTTAGCAGAGGTAAGGATTTTTTAAAAAATAGACTTTAGCGATGCATATCTTCAAATTTAAGTCGATGAAGAAGTTTCAATTTTTTTTTTATCATAAATACACATAGAGAATTATATAAATTTAATCAGTTGCATTTTGGCATTAAAGTAGACCCAGCTGTTTTCTAGCAAGTCATGACCATGATGCTATGTGGTCTTGACTTTGCAGTCGCATAACTTGATGATATTTTGCTGAGAAATAAAAACACAGAGAAACATAAGAAAAATGTTTTTGAAATGTTTAAAAGAATAAACCCGTTTTCAGGAGCAGGTATGTCCTTAAAAGCACTAGCATGCGCTGGATCTGGTCTCCTGACATTTTTGTCAATAATAACGAAAGAGTGCATCGTTTAAGCCCGTGGTAAAAAGCGTGCAGACTTGTATCTTCTTTAACTTTTTTTATCCAGTATGAAGAGCGTAATGAGAAACTTTGCTTACTGGCGTTCATAGATCAAGACATTGAAACTTTGTTAAAGTCGTGCAAAAGCTATGATTTGTTTCTGTTTTAGTTAATAGTGGTTAATACAGTGCAGTCCGCGAGGGTGAAGTCAAGGGAGCAGGCTTAATAATGTTGGACGTTCTTGGCTACTGAGCAAATATCTGGAGGCGGCGTGTACTCTTGTCTTTGCAAATCCGTCGGGCATGCTTTGCGTAGTTGATATTACCAGAAAGGATAAGGCTTTTCGTCTCATTAGGGTGTATGCGCCCAATATCCATGAGGTATGTCCTACTTTGTTTCGGCAGATCGAGTCGTTCCTGGGAACATCTTGACGGATGGTCTTAGCAGTCCTTGACCCTGAAAAAGATTGCATAGGGGAAAGATCGGGTACTAATAACCATGATGTGAAAACAATTTCGGGACTTTATTGATAGGAATGCTCTTGTCGATAAGTATCGGAATGAATACTTTCGGGAGGTAGTGTGGACTTGGACTAATAGGGGAAGATCAGATTCGGTAGTGAGTGCTAGTAACCTCGACCGAGTTTTAGTTGAGGAAGTCGACGTAGGGCGTTTAGGTTGTCAAAGTTTCCATTCGATAGTTTACTGAAATCGTAGGCTCGTCCGGGTTCGTGTAACTTAGAATTTAGAGTTATATAGGCCGGCTACTAGAAATCGGACGAATCATTGTTTCATTAGCAAGATTTCCGGGACCAGTTGCTACTAATACTACAGCTAGAACTAGTGGGCCTGCTTGAAATCAAAACTTAGGTCGTTTGCTGCTGACTATAGTCGTCGGCTCAATATAAGTAATTTTGCGGCACAAAAGGCATGTGAGGAAAAGATCGATCGGGCAATTAAATTCCATAATAGTGGGGACGTAACTTTAGCTAAGGCAAGGCTGGACTCCTTGCTTATCAAGAAGGAACAGGCTCTGGTAGTTAGGGCTAAGTAAAAAAGTATTTCTTCTGGGGCAATAAATATGGTTGTGAAACAGCGTGCAGAGGAAACTAGAGCTAACCGGCATATCGATAGCATTACATTGCCAGACGGGCGTACGGTGACCACAGACGCAGGTATATGTGGGGCTCTTTGGAATTACTTTCAGGATCTTTTCAGCAGGGAGCTCGGCCTAGCCCCGCTCAGTTTGATGCATATTTGGCCGAATTTCCCCACTTTGAGGCAGCTGAAGCGTGGGTCCCATTACAGTATGAGATCTGGGAAGAGCTGACACTGGTTGGTTGGGACAAGACTCCTGGATCAGATGGTCTTCTATAAGAAATGTAATTGGGGCAGTCGGTGGGTGGCATAATATTCGGCCTTGGACGATGTTGAATACTAACTTGAAGATTTTAGCCAGGATCTTAGCCGGCCATTTGCAGGCTGTCCTCCATAGTCTGAATGGACTCGAACAGATTTTGCTGTAAAGGGTAGGGCTATTCAGGACAACCTTCGTTTGGTACGCTTGATCATTGAGAAAGTCAAAAGCAAAGCGGCGCTGATCTGTTTGCATCAGTCCAAAGCTTTCCTTTGGGTTAACCATCGTTTTTTGGTGTCTGTTCTTTCCGTCGCCGGTTTTAGGCCGTACTTATTCTCCTGGATCCGACTGGTGCCTGCGTTCCCCGGTGAGCTGGTGGAAATGAATGGGGTAAGATCGAAGTCTTTTATATTATCTCGCTCCATTTGTCAAGTTTGTCCGCTTTTGCCTTTGCTTTACGTTCTTGCGTTGGAACCCTTCTTCGTAAGTAAAAGGCGAATCCGGTCCTGCGTAAAATTTTCGAACCTGGTATTACCACCTTGGCCAGGTACTTCACCTATGCTGACGATGTTTCGGTTATTGTGTCGAGCAGAGCCGAGATTGATGAAGTTGGCAAAAAGATGGCAAAGAGATGGTGACAGGGGCCAAGATCAATCGCGATGTCTGTTGGTTTGAGGTTGGGTACGTGGAAGGGAGTTTCTCTTCCTGGACCTTTCTTCTGAACGGGCTGGGTGGTCAAGATTCTCGACGACTGGTTCAGTCCCGATCTCCTGTTGGAATTTAATTGGTCCGAGGTTTGAGAGAAGGCCGATGTCGCAGTTCGTCTGTGAACTCAGAGGAGGCTTTCCTTGAAGAGGAGGACAGAAGTGTGTGCTTCGCATATCTACCCAATTCTCATTTACCGACTCTCTGTACTTCCACTTCCGTGTGACGTTCAATTGGGCTTGATACAGCTCTTGTTCTCTTTCTTGTGAGGAATAGACAAGGCTAGATCTGTTACCTCCACAATTCTTAGGGCGGTCCGGTCATGCAAATCTTTGAGATTCGTCAAAACACGCGTCGCATCAGGTTCCTAGACCGGATATGTATACAACCGGATGAGAACAGAGCCTTCTGAAAGTCACTAACTACTTTCTATCATTGAGAAGTGTGCACTCGTCCGAGGAAGAGGCCTCGGGGTGAGTGCTCTTTCTGTGATGAACGTCGGTTGGCTCTTGCGGGCGACAGAAGGCCTTTCCGACGTTCAGTCGTTGTCCCGTAAGGTATTATATCGAGCGTTAGTTTTTTTTTTGAGGTACATTATGAACTGGTGGGCGAGCTTGGTCTGACAAAGCAGGAGGCTCGCTCTGTACGGCCTTGGGCGCCCGGGATGAAATGTCTCACTAATAATGATGTATCTCTCATCTGGCTGGTGATGCGAAAAGCTATCTGGGTCGGCAAGAAGCTTTGTTCAGCGGGTTTACCTAGTTCACCTAACTGCGTCCGCTGCGGTGAGTCGGTGGACGAGACTTTGCCTCACGCCTTCTTCCACTGCAAGGTCATAGTATCGCTGTGCAAGTGGCTGGAAGACTTCATGGTTCGCACGCTGCGCGGAAAGTTCTTTCTCCATGAGATCGCTTCTGTTTGTAGCAATGTTGACTCGTTGACTAGAGCTGAGCATTGTGTTCGTATGCTTACTAGGTGTTAGGAGAGTCATGATATAGACGACACGACAGAAGGAATTCTATGGAGACGAGAAGTTTTCTCTTCCCAGCTGATCTTGTCCTTTAAGCATCAGCTTAAAGACAAGATCAGGGCAGAAAGGTGATGACTCCCTACATCAGAATTTTGACAAAATGTGGGTGAATCTTGCGCGCATCTGTAAAAAGAGATTACTTGAATTGGCATTTTGATGCTGGTTAGACATTAGGATATTGGTGATCCTGCAGTAAACATCGTCAAATCTACCCGAAAGTAGGATTGTTTAGGTTTGGTTGTTTTTTTTCTTTTTAAACTTAGCTAGCGTATGTATGGTCATTGGCTCAGCTTTTATTTTTTATTTTTTTGTCCCCACTTCTTTAGTTTAATTCTCTAACCCATTCCCCGTTAGGTGACTAAATATGTTAGTTTCCTGGTAGATGCGGGACAACTTTGCTTTTTGAGGGTGCTTATTTCGTATTTGTTGTTGTGTTGGAATGAGTGCGTGATTGTGTGTATGATTGATTGAATGAATGACTGTTTGGTTTTTACACACTCCGCTAAAATTTCGCCTAGTTAACTAATTAGGGATTATTAGGGGGTTTATTGCTAACAACAATTTTGTTTAGTTTTTGTAAATAGTATCATTCATTGTATAAATATTCATCGGGGTTTTCAATTTTCAATTTTTTATTCCCCACTACACGCAGATAATTTGTACATATGGGATTAATTAGATTTTCACAGTGTCTTTGAGGCGTTATGGCGTTTGTAGCAAGAATGGTAAGCAAAAATGTGACGTTTTGGTGAAAGGGATATTGCTTGGGTCAGCGAATGATGCTAGCTAAATTAATGTCAGACAGATGAAGACCAACTTTCTTCAGTCCCCATTTTTGGTTTTGTGTTTCATTTTTTTTGTATATATACAAAAATAAATACCGAGTAATTATACTGACCAAAACTCTATCTTGGTCAGTTCTCTGCTTTCGGGCGGGGTGGAAACAAGATGAGGCTCCGCCGAAGGGTAGAGTCTCGTCTGGGGTTAATAGACAAGCACCCAACCGGGCCTTATTCTACGGAATAGTTTTGACTGTGATTTAAGGGCTCCAAATCCCCACTTTAATAGACAGTGTGCCGCATCCGCTATCAGCATCTGCCCTAGTAGGGAGGTGGTAAATACAGAGTGATTATACTGACGAGGGGTTCACTAGCAGTGTGTCTACTTCACGCAGCGTGCGAGTCTTATAATTGTTGATTTACTATTATTCCCAAACTCCATTTTTGTGATCACTCACGTAGTAAGCTTTTAGGGTTACAACATTGACACATTTTTCATGAGTAAAAACAGTTTGTGCAAGAGGGTATCTTTTTTTCTATCCTTCGTTAATAGTGCAATTATCGATTTAAAAAAAGAATTCCCTATTCCAATCTTATTTTATATTTGTTTATATTAAATCTAAATCGATGACAAAATATGTTTTTTCTTAAACCATCCGTCCATCAGTCCGTGCAACTGCTGTCATATATGGTCAGGCGCCCCTGCTGTTCATCTCAGTATTTTCGACAGACTCCAAAGGAGAATCTGAAATATGATAGGTCCCGACCTGGCAGCTCGAATCTAGCCACTTTCTCACCGACGGGATGTGGCTTCCCTCTGTCTGTACTATAAATATTTTCATGGCTTCTACTCCGATAAACTCAAGTCACTGGTACCCCTGCCACAAAAATTTACTCGTACATCCAGACTGGCAACAAGGTCCCACCTATTTACAGTCAGATCAACCAGATGCAGCCGACAATTCTACCCCAGCAGCTTCTTTTCTCGTACGTCTTCCCCGTGGAACTCCCTTCCGTATTCTTGCTTTCCTGACAGCTACAACCTCCAGGAATTTAAATGCAATGTCAATACCCATCTCTTATCCAATTGACTCCAGTTCTTTCTCCATCACCCCGTATATCTTGTTCTTTTTCTTTCTCTCTACCTTCTCAACTGTCTTTACACCTGTGTTCCGATCCTTCCCTTGCCCTTTCTCTGACACCTACTGTAACTGGTTCGTCTTTCTCTTCACTCTCCTCCTGTCTAAACTTTTACTCTTATGTAGCCCACTGTACATCAGTGGTGGTACCGCCTTGCTTGGGGTGAAACGATTAAAAAAACAAAAAACAAAAAAAAAAAAAAAAACACCGATCCATTTCTGTGTCATTGGACTAAGAGGTACCGCAAAATAGCCTTTGTTTTTTGTATTGAATCTAATAATTACAAAAATGCTATCGATTAAATGTAAAACAAGAGTAAAAAATAACAACTATTTTATTAGTATCTGTTTTATAGCAGTATATTCATTATCTATCTATCTATCTATCTATCTATCTATCTATCTTAGTCTGTTCATATATATCATTCTGTTCATATCTATCTATCTATCTAATTCTGTTTGCATCTATCTATCTATCTATCTATCTATCTATCTATCTATCTACCTATTTTCATGTCTCTCGCTATCTATCTATCTATCTATCTATCTATCTATCTATCTATCTATTTTAATGTCTCTCACTATCTCTCTCTATTTATCTATCTCTGTCTGTTCATATCTATCTATCTATCTATCTATCTATCTATCTATCTATCTATCTATCTATCTATCTATCTATTACAGTCCATTTATATCTATATATCCGAATGTTATCGCTGCAGTTATTTACAATACTTTCATAGAGAAACCTATTATCATTGCTATAAAATTTTGGCGCATTCTTACAATTCCAATACAAACAAAATATTCTTTCTGTAAGAAATCAGCGTGAAAGATTTGTGAGAATAAATTTTTTTTCTTTGAGAAGAATTGATGCTTTCGTTCGCGTTCTACCATTGTTATTGCGTGATGGTAACAGAATAGTCATATGTAGCTGCACGGAATATCTTCCCTAAATAATTCTAGAGAAAAACGGCAATTCCAGTAAGTGTCTTGAAATCTGACAGTTTCTCATGCTCTGACATTGTTTCGGGAAGAGAATGTTTTCGTAGCTGATAAGTTAATACTAAACATCTCTTTCGAACAGCTGAATTTCTAAGACAAAACAACGAACTAATATTTTGTCGAAATTTGTTTTCATTTAAATTTGTTATTTGTCTTTGTTTCTACCAAAGTCTTCTACAGAGACGTACGACCACATCACATAGGAACCCCCCCCCCCCCCAACCCACCCCCAAAAAAAAACCAAAAAAAAAAAACAAACAAACCCCAGATTCCCGAAATTAAGCAACGCCGAGTCTGGTCAGTATTTAGATGGGTGACCGTTTGAGAATACTTGATGTCCTATTGGTGTAGTGGATAAGAGCACGGAATTGTTAATCGGAGGGCGGAATTCCGGTACCGGCTGGGTTCATTATATTCACTTACGCCCAAATACTCTTGGGAAAGGTGCGAATTCACATCTTTTCCTCCCCATCTGTAGATTAATGAATAAGATTTATATCAGTTTATATTTCTGAAATGAGGTAGTATTTACAATATTTACATTATTCGGACTATTATCCTCAACTTTGGTGTCATTTGTACGACGTTTCGGTCGTTGTACGCTCCGACCTTCTTCAGGTGCTAGTAATTTCGAACCGAACCCTTTATTACAATCAGTGAGGTATATGAACTTGCTTAGTGCCTGAGTTATATCCCTTTAACTCTGTAAGTTACTTGTTCACCACTGCTGTAATGAATTCACAACTCTTTAGGTCAATTCACAGGAACAAACAACGTCTATATTCACTGGGCCATGTGCCCTTAAGGATAAGAACAACGGAATTTTTGGGACTTATAAACTTAATGTCCATTAGGTTTATAAGTTAACCATTAATATTAAAAAATTGCAATATGAACTTTGGTAAAAAACAAAAACAAACGGTTACTGGACATAAGGTTTATAAGTCCCAAACATTCAGTTGTTCTTGTCCTTAAGGAGACATGATCCATTGGATATAGACGTTGGTGAGTTACTGTGACTTGACCTAAAGATGTGTGTGTTCAATACCAGGCTAGAGCAGTGGTGAACAAATAACTTACAGGGTTAGAGGGAGATAACTCATGATTTCCAAAAGAGGCACAACTACACAAAGGAATGAGAATGATATACACAAGTGATTGCAATAAAGTGTTCGGTACGAAATTCCTAGCACCTGAAGAAGGCCGAAGCGTACAACGGCCAAAACGCCGTACAAATGGCAACAAAGATTAGGACAATAGTCTGAATAGTGTAAATACTGTAAGATTTGTACCACTAAACCATTATTATCGCCGCCACCTGAAAAATTTTTCATCTAAAAAAAAAGCAAATAAGTTCTGCTTTCAAATAACCTGCAAAGTGTTGATAAGCAGTAAAAAAAACGAATCAAAATCAATCAAATTAATGATATTCTACAGATATAAATCCTATAGTCCGAGTACCTTTTTTATCCGTCTATTTTTATTAACAAGTTATATTTCAATTATTATTTGTATTTCTATCAATCCGTTCTAAAGTCTTATATCACTTTTAATTCAATCAATATTTGATCAAATTATTTTATGTCGATTTCGTACTTTCTTTTGTATTTCTATCTATCTATCTATCTATCTATCTATCTATCTATCTATCTATCTTGGTCTAAACAACATCTATCTATCTATCTATCTATCTATCTATCTATATTGATCTAATCATATCTATCTATCTATCTATCTTGGTCTAAACAACATTTAACTATCGATCTTGATCTATCTATCTATCTATCTATCTATCTATCTATCTATCTATCTATCTATCTATCTATCTATCTATCATGTCTGTTTAGTTATATATCTATTTATCTTGGTCTAATCATATTTATCTATTTATCTATCTTGTCTGTTTGGTTATCTATCTATTTATCTATCTTGTTCTAATCATATCTATCTATCTATCTATCTATCTATCTATCTATCTATCTATCTATCTATCTATCTATCTTATTTATATACATACTAAAACGTTTGAAATTTTGAATTTAATCTGGTGTCGAGATCTCATCGATTTACAGTTAAATTGACTAGATATAACCGTAAGTTATATGCTAGCAGTTTTTTTCTCACACTTCTTGCTTGTAGAACTCCCTTCCAGCTCCTTGCTTTATAGCTAAATTTAATCTGCAAAATTTAGATGCAATGACAGTCGTTATCAACTGTCTTCCCCGATTACTGTTTGCTCTTCTCGCTCATTATCAATGTTTTTGTTCCTAGTTCTTCCACACTCTGTATACCATTGTGTCTTAGGGGCTCTTTTGCCTTACACTGGTGATAAAAAAACTATTCTTCCGTTACAGGTTTTGTTGCCAGCCACACTTTTAATTCAACCAATATTTGCTAAAAATTGTTTATCCCCATCAATTACTGTCAATCCAGTATAAAGATAGTACACTACGATGTGGTGTAATGGTTAACAAACTTGTCTTGCTAGAAGGATAACAACTGAGTAGCGAGTCTGGAGGCCACATATAGGTTACACTTCTAAAATCACTATAGTGTATAAAGGATATGATTAGTATACAAATGAAAGGACCAGAATTTAATAATAATAATAATATTAATAACATCACCCAGCACCGGTTACAGAAATAGAAGATGTAACCATTCTATGGGATTTCACCATCTACACAGACAGAAAAATTGAAGCAAACAGGCCAGACATTATTGTTAAAAACCAGAAGGAGAAAACTTGTCTATTAATTGATATGGCTTGTCCAGCGGATTGTAACATAGCAATCAAGGAATTTGAAAAACTGTCAAAATATAAAGACCTGGAAATTGAAATAGAAAAAATGTGGAAATTGAAAACAAGTGTTGTGCCAGTGATAGTAGGTGCACTTGGAACGATAAAAAATGGAACAAAAGAACACATTGAAAGAATCCCTGTAAACCCCAGCTTAAGAAATATACAAAAAATTGTCTTATTAAGTACAGCCCAAACACTAAGGAAAACTTTATCTATGTAATGCTGTGGATGATAGGGAAGATAGAAAAACATGAAATGGAGCCATAACAACACGCCACGACCTGCCTTAGGTCTCCCCGCAGACTTGGTTGGTAGTGAGACCAAAGCAGAAATAAAAATATGATGAAAAATGACATAATAATAATAATAATAATAATAATAATAATAATAATAATAATAATAATAATAATAACAAAGAATAAGACGCTATGAAAAAAGAGCAAAATTTTACAGACAAAACAAGATCTTTCAGACTGATACAAAGAGATTTTACAGGGAAATAGGTAAAAAAAGAATTGAAGTGACAGTACCCCCCAGAATGGAAGAAGTCACACAGTTCTGGGAAAAGATATGGGCTTGCCCTAAAGAACCTAGCAAGGAAGTACATTGGATTACGCAGGAGATAGAACGAATGAAGAATAAACCCGAACAGACATGGTCTGGAATTACAGAAGATGATATTAAATTTGCACTAAAAAAAGCACACAATTGGAAAACTCCAGGTATAGATAAAATTCCTAACTTTTGGCTATATTATTTAAATGCAGCACATAAAAAAATAGCCAAAGAACTCCAAGAAATGGTTGACGATCCCACTAAAATTCCTGCATGGATGACAAAAGGAATTACATTTCTTCTACCCAAGAATGGTGACACAAACAACCCGAAAAACTACAGACCAATTACATGTCTTCCGACAACATATAAACTACTAACATCTATTTTAACAAAACAAACATATTTATTCTTAGAAAGAAATGACATGATACCGCTTGAACAAAAAGGGTGCAAACGTGGCTGTTATGGCTGTAAAGACCAATTGCTAATTAACAAAATGATCCTGGAAAACTGCTACAAGACAAAGAAAAATCTTAGTACTGCCTGGATAGACTACCGAAAGGCATTCGATAGTGTGCCACATGAATGGATTTTAAAGACTTTAAATATATACAAGATATCGCCCGTCATCATCAATTTCATCAAACAGTGCATGTCTATATGGAAAACAACCCTTTACCTCAATCATATAAATGGAACCTATAAGTCTGATGAAATAAACATCAAAAGAGGTATATTTCAAGGTGATTCTTTATCTCCCTTACTATTCTGCATATCATTAATAGCACTAACCAGTCAACTTAATAAGACAGAATGTGGTTATAAAATAGGCCAAAAGAAAATAAGCCATCTATTTTACATGGATGACTTAAAGTTATATGCTAAGAATGATAATGAGCTGGAAGGTCTTCTGCAAACTGTAAAATGCTTAAGCGAAGACATTGGAATGAAATTTAATTTGAATAAATGTGCTAAAGCTACAGTTTTACGTGGATCAATACAAGAAACATCCTCAATTAGCCTAGACCCTGCTGTAACAATAAAAGAATTGAAACCAGAAGAAGCTTATAAATACCTAGGTGTAAATGAGAGCGAAAACATTCACCATAAAAAAATGAAAGAAATAGTGCGTAAAGAGTACTATAGAAGGCTGCGAATGATATTAAAAACTGAATTAAATTCACAGAATAGAGTTATGGCCATTAATAGCCTTGCAATCCCAGTTGTCCAATATAGCTTCAACATCTTAAACTGGACTCTAAACGACATCAGGCGAATGGATGCTAAAACAAGAAAGCTTCTTTCTAAGCATAGGATGCATCACCCAAAGGCTGATGTAGACCGTCTATACATACCCCGTAAAGAAGGTGGAAGGAGTCTTATTCAGCTGGAATTGTCATACAAGACAACAACTATTGGCTTACTAACATACATAGAAACAACAAAGAATTGGATGATACAATTAGTAAGGCAACATGAAGAAAGAAAGAAAAAATATTCAATAATAAAAGAAGGCAGTAAATACAAACAAGAATTACAGTTAGTAGATTCTGTAGAAAAGCAAAACAGTAGCCAAGAACCAACTATTGCGGCAAAAAATATGAAAATGAAAGCCAAAGATAAAGCTCTTGAAAAGATGAAACAGCGCTGGCAAGACAAACCTCTGCATGGCCAATATCCAGTACGTGCCAATAAATCCAATGTTGACAAAGTTAATACTCATCGATGGTTACGTGCATCTGGATTAAAGTCTGAAACTGAAGGATTTATACTTGCAGCACAAGACCAAAGTCTTTTCACGAGAAACTTTCAGGCAAATATTATGCATAATATTATGGATCCAAAATGCAGGTTTTGTGATAAACACCAAGAAACAATAGACCACCTAATCTCAGGCTGTTCTGTGCTTGCCCCAAACGAATATAAAAATCGCCACGATAGAGTTGGGCAATATTTACATTGGGCAATGTGCAAACATTATGGAAAAGCTGTAAACAAACACTGGTATGAACATCATCCAGCACCGGTTACAGAAATAGAAGATGTAACCATTCTATGGGATTACACCATCTACACAGACAGAAAAATTGAAGCAAACAGGCCAGACATTATTGTTAAAAACCAGAAGGAGAAAACTTGTCTATTAATTGATATGGCTTGTCCAGCGGATTGTAACATAGCAATCAAGGAATTTGAAAAACTGTCAAAATATAAAGACCTGGAAATTGAAATAGAAAAAATGTGGAAATTGAAAACAAGAGTTGTGCCAGTGATAGTAGGTGCACTTGGAATGATAAAAAATGGAACAAAACAACACATTGAAAGAATCCCTGGAAACCCCAGCTTAAGAGATATACAAAAAATTGTATTATTAAGTACAGCCCACACACTAAGGAAAACGTTATCTATGTAATGCTGGGGATGATAGGGAGGATAGAAAAACATGAAATGGAGTCATAACAACACGCCACTACCTGCCTTAGGTCTCCCCGCAGACTTGGTTGGTAGTGAGACCAATGCAGAAATCTAAATATGATGAAAAATGACATAATAATAATAATAATAATAATAATAATAATAATAATAATAGGAGAAGGAAAACTCCGAACAACAACCCGCAACTCAAGCTGTTAATCGTGCCGAGGAGTGAATGGCTACTGCGTTATGAGGTCACAAACGATCCCCTACAGCCTTCGGGACCCTGTTTGTAAAAGACCGTTACCCAACGTGCCGGGCAACTTTGAGTGGACTTTTGGACCCGTGCGTCACTCGTGGGAAAAACATGAAAAATACAAATAGAAATAAAAGTCCAGTATGGCTCTTCCAGTGGATAAACAGGGAGCCCGTCCTTCAGGAGGGAACCTACCTGAGGTCGAAAAATCTGCCATAGGAACAAACTCCTACACAAAGAATGAATCTTCAGATTCCCACAACCAGGATAATCCTAATGATGGTCCTGAAAATTCACCAGCTAGATCTACAACCGTATATTTAAAGAAAGAAAAAATAAAATGGTCTCGTGAGGAGTACAAAGTCGTTATGACTGCATTTCATGAAGCGTTACTCAAACCTCAAAAAAACATGACTCGCCAAACATATGACATTTGGCGTGAAAAAGTTGGTCAAGCAAATAGAAAGTATATTGACGAAAATAAATTAGCCAATGTACGTAGGTACATTATTCGTAATAACCGACTGACAGAGGCTGAAATTAATGAAATTAAAAGAATTGTAACAAGAAGAGACGAATCAACAAAATATGAAAAAGAACCGGAATCAGAAATAAAAAGTAATAACATCAAACAAGCCAAAGGTCATAATGTAGAAACCGTGAAACACGCAAATCACTGCGAAGATAATGCTGTAAGTTTAAAAGTGCTGGAAAGGTGTGATTTGAGTCAGTTAAAAGACAAAAATAAAACGAGTTCAGAACACATCGAAGATAATTATTTGGCGGAAAATAAGAACAATATACAGGAAGCCAAGATAGAAATAAAAAACCATCTAAGTCAAATACAAAATATTACAATGGAGGAACGAGAACAGCTCCCAAAATTACAACCAACAAAACATAACCTCCGAACTATTAAACTCTACAATGCAGCACTGAAATTAATACTAGATGAAGACACTCATACAAATCTCAACGAAGTAATATATGCATCAGCAACTGCAGCAACAAAAAAAATTGAATATCAAAATAAAAACAAGGCAGTCTCGCAGACGTGAAGATCCACCTTGGAAAAGAAAAATAGAAAAAGAAATCGAACAACTTAGAAGTGAACTATCAGTACTGGATGAACTGAGTAAAGGAATAAATGTAAGAACTAGGAAAAGCAGAAGAGCCGAAAGAAAATATAACATTAGGAATGAAAATGAAGTCTTATCAAATAAAGAAAAAATAAAGCAAAAAATCCAATTGAAGGCTCAAAGAATAAGACGCTATGAAAAAAGAGCAAGATTTTACAGACAAAACAAGATTTTTCAGACTGATACAAAGAGATTTTACAGGGAAATAGGTAAAAAAAGAATTGAAGTGACAGTCCTCCCCAGAATGGAAGAAGTCACACAGTTCTGGGAAAAGATATGGGCTTGCCCTAAAGAACATAGCAAGGAAGTACATTGGATTGCGCAAGAGATAGAACGAATGAAAAATAAACCAGAACAGACATGGTCTGGAATTACAGAAGATGATGTTAAATTTGCACTAAAAAAAGCACACAATTGGAAATTCCCAGGTATAGATAAAATTCCTAACTTTTGGCTATATTATTTAAATGCAGCACATAAAAACTAGCCAAAGAACTTCAAGAAATGGTTGACGATCCCACTAAAATTCCTGCATGGATGACCAAAGGAATTACATTTCTTCTACCCAAGAATGGTGACACAAACAACCCGAAAAACTACAGACCAATTACATGTCTTCCGACAACATATAAACTATTAACATCTATTTTAACAAAACAGACATATTTATTCTTAGAAAGAAATGACATGATACCGCTTGAACAAAAAGGGTGCAAACGTGGCTGTTATGGTTGTAAAGACCAATTGCTAATTAACAAAATGATCCTGGAAAACTGCTACAGTACAAAGAAAAATCTTAGTACTGCCTGGATAGATTATCGAAAGGCATTCGATAGTGTGCCACATTGCTGGATTTTAAAGACTTTAAATATATACAAGATATCGCCCGTCATCATCAATTTCATCAAACAGTGCATGTCTATATGGAAAACAACCCTTTACCTCAATCATATAAATGGAACCTATAAGTCTGATGAAATAAACATCAAAAGAGGTATATTTCAAGGTGATTCTTTATCTCCCTTACTATTCTGCATATCATTAATAGCACTAACCAGTCAACTTAATAAGACAGAATGTGGTTATAAAATAGGCCAAAAGAAAATAAGCCATCTATTTTACATGGATGACTTAAAGTTATATGCTAAGAATGATAATGAGCTGGAAGGTCTTCTGCAAACTGTAAAATGCTTCAGCGAAGACATTGGAATGAAATTTAATTTGAATAAATGTGCTAAAGCTACAGTTTTACGTGGATCAATACAAGAAACATCCTCAATTAGCCTAGACCCTGCTGTAACAATAAAAGAATTGAAACCAGAAGAAGCTTATAAATACCTAGGTGTAAATGAGAGCGAAAACATTCACCATAAAAAAATGAGAGAAATAGTTCGTAAAGAGTACTATAGAAGGCTACGAATGATATTAAAAACTGAATTAAATTCACAGAACAGAGTTATGGCCATTAATAGCCTTGCAATCCCAGTTGTCCAATATAGCTTTAACATCTTAAACTGGACTCTAAATGACATCGGGCGAATGGATGCTAAAACAAGAAAGCTTCTTTCTAAGCATAAAATGCATCACCCAAAGGCTGATGTAGACCGTCTATACATACCCCGTAAAGAAGGTGGAAGAGGTCTTATTCAGCTGGAATTGTCATACAAGACAACAACTATTGGCTTACTAACATACATAGAAACAACAAAGGATTGGATGATACAATTAGTAAGACAACATGAAGAAAGAAAGAAAAAATATTCAATAATAAAAGAAGGCAGTAAATACAAACAAGATTTACAGTTAGTAGATTCTGTAGAAAAGCAAAACAGAAGCCAAGAACCAACTATTGCGGCAAAAAATATGAAAATGAAAGCCAAAGATAAAGCTCTTGAACAGATGAAACAGCGCTGGCAAGAGAAACCTCTGCATGGCCAATATCCAGAACGTGCCAATAAATCCAATGTTGATAAAGTTAATACTCATCGATGGTTACGTGCATCTGGATTAAAGTCTGAAACTGAAGGCTTTATTCTTGCAGCACAAGACCAAAGTCTTTTCACGAGAAACTTTCAGGCAAATATGCATAATAATATGGATCCAAAATGCAGGTTTTGTGATAAACACCAAGAAACAATAGACCACCTAATCTCAGGCTGTTCTGTGCTTGCCCCAAATGAATATAAAAATCCCCACGATAGAGTTGGGCAATATTTACATTGGGCAATGTGCAAACATTATGGAAAAGCTGTAAACAAACACTGGTATGAACATCACCCAGCACCGGTTACAGAATTAGAAGATGTAACCATTCTATGGGATTTCACCATCTACACAGACAGAAAAATTGAAGCAAACAGGCCAGACATTATTGTTAAAAACCAGAAGGAGAAAACTTGTCTATTAATTGATATGGTGTGTCCAGCGGATTGTAACATAGCAATCAAGGAATTTGAAAAACTGTCAAAATATAAAGACCTGGAAATTGAAAACATGTGTTGTGCCAGTGATAGTAGGTGCACTTGGAACGATAAAAAATGGAACAAAAGAACACATTGAAAGAATCCCTGTAAACCCCAGCTTAAGAGATATACAAAAAATTGTCTTATTAAGTACAGCCCAAACACTAAGGAAAACTTTATCTATGTAATGCTGTGGATGATAGGGAAGATAGAAAAACATGAAATGGAGCCATAACAACACGCCACTACCTGCCTTAGGTCTCCCCGCCGACTTGGTTGGTAGTGAGACCAAAGCAGAAATATAAATATGATGAAAAATGACATAATAATAATAATAATAATAATAATAATAATAATAATAATAATAATAATAATAAACACGCGTGCTGTTCCTCAGAAATGAACTGAAATACTGTTGATTTATTTTGAGAAAATTTTTAACTGTAAATCAAGCCTCTTAAGGTGATTCTGCCTTTTGTTTTTTGTTCTTGTCCTAAGTGTTTCTTTCGATTGATCTAAAAAAGAGTGTTTTTTGGTTAAATTCTTCAGAATTTCATTGTGCTGAAAAAGTAAAAAAACCAACTAACCCACAATAGAAAAGAAAGGTAGACAATGTAATGTGTAACAACTCGGACATAACTTTCTGAAACATGGAATAAAGCTTATATTTGTGAGTGATTGTGAATTTTGCTCTGAAAAATGGAAGCCGATCTTGAATAAAAATCTGTGGAATGTGAGCTGGTAAAAAGATTTCTGAAGGCAAATCTTCACCGTCTCTTATCGTTGATTTACATATTTTTAACAGCATTCAATCTCAGATTTCCTTTCAAGACTTTTTACCGTACTCATTTTTTTCGTATTTTTTTAATTATTTTCCAATTTTACATTCATTCTCCCTTTCGCTTCCAATATTCTCATTGTTTACCTTCATTTCCATTTATCCCAGATTATTCTTTCTTACTTTCTCTATTTTTTCCATTTACTGTAATCTTGCTTCATTATCTATCTATCTATCTATCTATCTATCTATCTATCTATCTATCTATCTATCTATCTAATTTCTTTTCATTCTTCTTATCTATCTATCTATCTATCTATCTATCTATCTATCTAATTTCTCTTCATTATCTATCTATCTATCTATCTATCTATCTATCTATCTATCTATCTATCTATCATCTAATTTCTTATCTTATCTATCTATCTATCTATCTATCTATCTATCTATCTAATTTCTCTTCTTCATTATCTATCTATCTATCTATCTATCTATCTATCTATCTATCTAATTTCTTCTCATTATCTCTCTCTCTCTCTCGCTATCTATCTATCTATCTAATTTCTCTTCATTATCTATCTATCTAATTTCTCTTCATTATCTATCTATCTATCTATCTATCTATCTATCTATCTATCTAATTTCTTCTCATTATCTATCTATCTATCTATCTATCTATCTATCTAATTTCTCCTCATTATCTATCTATCTATCTATCTATCTATCTATCTATCTAATTTCTTCTCATTATCTATCTATCTATCTATCTATCTATCTAATTTCTCTTCATTATCTATCTATCTATCTATCTATCTATCTATCTAATTTCTCCTCATTATCTATCTATCTATTCTGTAACACTCAGTAACCCATTGCTTCTTAGTGACTTTATTGCCTTGCTTGGAGAGATATGGTTATAAAATACACGAGGATTAACATTCCATAAAAGTTAAGAACACTTTGTCAGTTAAATAATAATAATGTTTCGTAATATTTTTTTAGCTATTGGAAAACAACATTCAGAACTCCAATACGTTTTCGAATGTGTGCGCCACTGTTTCCGTCAACTATTAAAACATTTCTCAAATAGTTAAATTTCTGTACTTGCTTTATTATGACGTCTTTATTTTATACGATTAACTGATATTAACATAGCGAAACGAACTGTCCTCTACAATACCAGCACTTTAAGAATTTAAGCACAGTACAATACTGTACTTTGTTGATGTGCGTTGTGGCGCAGTGGATATCCGAACGAGAAATCGGGTAGCCGAGTTCGAATTCCGGCTGAATTCATTGCTTTCGCTTACGCGCAAATACCCTTGGGAAAGGTTTTAATCCACCTATTCCTTCCAGTTATGGGTTAAATAACAGGACAGACTGGGTTCTATAACCTTGGTCGGCAACCAGTCTACCGCAGAAAGCAATGGCAACCTACTGCGGGATAATCTTCTGTCCAGTAAGTCATGTCTCTTTCGAGACATTATCGCCCAAGCGTGTATCACGTATAGCACTTAACTGACTGAATGGTGTGGCTTCCTGTTGGCTTTCTCATAATTGTAAAATCGGTGTATTCCTTTTAGACAGGTTGCTGTGTAAAGATGGAGATCCCAGTCTATTCTGCTATTTAATCTATAACTTTAGTGGGGAGAAGAAACTTATATATGTGAAGTTAATTACGACTGAGTGTGCGTTGTGGTGCATTGGATGTCGGCTCGGAACGAGAAATTGGAGAGCCGAGTTCGAATTCCAGCTGAATTCATTGCCTTCACTTATGCGCAAATACCCTTAGGAAATGTTTTAATCCGCCTATTCCTTCCAGTTATGGGTTAAATAACAGGACAGACTGGTTTCTATAGCCTTGGTCGGCAACCAGTCTACCGCAGAAAGCAATGGCAACCTACTGCGGGATAATCTTCTGCCCAGTCAGTCATGTCTCTTTCGAGACATGATCGCCCAAGCGTGTATCACGTATAGCACTCAACTGACTGACAATACTGGCAAAAAATTCTCCTCATCTTATAGTTGAAATGGCTAAACGTAACCGTAACTGTTATGCTAATAATTTCTACTATTGCACTTTTCACTTGCAGAACTTATTTCCGGCTTCTTGCTTCCCAATCAACATTGATCTTCAAAAATTTAAATGCAATGTCAATCGTCTTTTTCTGCTTTCTTAATTCTTGTTCTTTTGATGTCCTTTTTCTTTAACGGTAGTTTTTTCTCATATTTTGTAACACTCACTAATCCCTTGCGTCTTAGCGGCTTTATTGCCTTGTTTGAAGGAATATGGTTATAAAATACACAAGAATTAACATCATATAAAATTTAAGCCCACTCAGCAAAGTAATAGTCTAGTTTCGTATTATTTTGTTTAGCTTTTAGAAGATAACTTTCATGGTAAATTTTCTGATAAACTTTCCTCTATCAGTTTATCGTATCACAGTTCTATCACATAGCGAAACTAATATACGATATCTACACCTGATGAATTTAAGCGCAGAAAGGTCTCATCATTTTACAGTTGAAATGGTTAGATATAACCGTAAGTTCTATGCTAATAGTTTCTTTCACCGCACTTCTCGCTTGTAGAACTTCCGATTTCTTGCGTCCAAGACAACATTGATCTTTGAAAAATAAATTCAGTGTCCATCGTCATCTTCTGCTTTTTTAATTCTTGCTCATTTATTTCCTTCTCCCCTTAATAGTAGTTTTTTCTCATATTCTCTAACACTCAGTAAATCCTTGCGTCCTAGCAGCTTTCTTGTAGTGAAATGATAAAAGATATTTAATGTGGTCACTCTTAAGATGTATGTATTATCAAATGTTTCACTGATTCTATGCTTGCAACAAGTTTACCTCAGAAAGAAATAGCAACCTACTGCGGGAAAGTCTGCCTAGTCAGTCATGGATCGAAAGAGACATGATCATCCAAACGTGTATCACGTATGGCACTTAACTGACTGAGTTATACACAGAAGTAAAACTGTTGTTAGTTTTTAAAGTTTTTAAAAATGTATCAGCCCAATTGAAAAATCAAGGTAAATTATGGAATATGCTAAGTGATAGAATTTAATGGCTAATAAACAACAAATTAGTAAATGTGCTTGTTGAATTTTTCTTTAAAATGTAATTATTTATATTGTTTTACTTTAATTTTACAGAAATATTTTTTTGTTATATCTGAAAATATTTTTAGTTATATCTGAATTTTTGCCAACCTACTAATACTAATTTTGAAGTGGGGAGCATTAAAGAGTTTTTTTTGTTTTTTTTTTAATCATTTCACCCCGAGCAAGGCGGAAATGCCACTGATGTGCAGGGGGCTACATAAATAAAAGATTAATTAGAAAAGAGTGAGGAGTACAAACTAGTTAGAAAGGAACAATAGAAAGCTGAGAATGCAGGTGCGATGACAGATACATAGGTGGAGAGAAAGGGAGGGTTATTTCTGGAGGTTGTAGCCGTCAGGAAAGCAAGAATACGGGAGTGAGTTCCACAATCGGGAAGTGCGAGAGAAGAAGCTGCAGGAGTAGAATTGTCGTCTGCATTTGGCTAACCTGACTGAGAATGGGTGGGACCCAGTTGCCAGTCTGGTTGCACGGGTAAACACCTGTTGAGGAGGCATCAGTGACTTAAGTTCGTCTGAGCAGAAGCCATGAAAGTATTTATAGAATAGACAAAGGGAGGCCACATTTCGACGATGGGGAAGTGGCTGCAGTCGAGCCGCCAGATCGGTACCTATCACATTACAGACTCTCCTTTGGAGCTTGTCAAGAACACTGAGGAGAATGGCAGGGGCACCTGACCATAAATGGCAGCAGTACTCCATGCACGGACGGATGGTTGACTTGCATATATGCAGGATGGATTCAGGTGGAAAAAACATTCTGGATCGACATAGTGACCCAACCTTCTTAGCAGTAGATTTTGCTATGAGAGGTTCTTTTGTATGTGCTGTGTCTTCTCAAGACATAGGCGATGTTGACTCTCTACAATTTTCTCTCCTCTAACTCTTAATAATATGTTTGTTATTTTTCCCAATCTCTGTTCCGCCATACATTTACTCAAGCGCCTTAAGTATGTTATGCGTGGTTTTTCCGTCCTTCTTGCTTTCAATCTGTCCTTCTGAGTATCAAATTTTACAAGATCCCTTTCCTCATTAAGTACTCTAGTAATTTCAATTTTCTTTTTATAATGTTAAGTATCAATCAGTTAAGTGCCATATGCGATAAATGTTTGGGTGATCATGTCTCAAAAGAGACATGAATGACTAGGCAGAATATTTTCCCGCAATAGATTGCCATTACTTTCTGCGGTAAACTTGTTGCCAACCAAAGCTATAAAACCCAACCTGTCCTGCTATTTAACCCATAGCTGAAGAGAGAAGAGATAGGTTAATACCTTTCCCGAAAAAGTGAATGAAACGAATTTAACAGGAACAGTCGAACGAATGTTAAGTCTAAGTTTCCTTTTTGTTTCCATTTGATTTAAAACTTCGTTGTTGCTAACATAGTCTGTTCATGTTATCCTCAGTAGAACGACATTTCTGTGCTTCAAGTCCTTTCTTCATCTTTGAGGAAATTGTCTAGCATTCACTGCCATATGGTAGGACAGATATCACGCCACCATTCAGTAATCATTTCTTTGTCTTTAACGAAACAACAGAGGTTTTATTCGAACCAGTAACATTTCATTGTGTCAAAGCTTTAGATAAGTCTAGAAATTTTCCAAGCCGAGAAAGAGATATCACAATGCTTGGGCTCAGTGAGGTGAGAGAAGTCAGGTAAAGAACGACCCTTGTCGTCTAACGAGGAGTTAGGGGCAGAGTTCATTGCAAAGAGGTTAGCCTTATCTGAGGGGCATAAGATAACCTCATGAAAATTTATGATGGAAGGCACTGACATTTTGTCTCAATTGAGAATTGAGTTTGTGATTTTTCAGAACTCGCGGGATTGAAAATTGTTGTCGTTTACTTATGTGTGGATTGCCTGTTCATTTTTTTTAATCGCATCACCCCAAGCAAGGCGGTAAGGCCACTGGTGTGCAGGGGGCTACGTGAGAGTGAATAGATTAAAAAAGAGAAAGCCGGAAACCACGTCCTAAACAGGGAACAAGGGATGAGCCTCTACACCTGTTCAATAGAAGTGGGTGGAGTGTGAACCGGGCGATAGTCATGACTGCTCTTTGCATTTTCTAGAACTCTGTTGGAGTGTTTAAGCGCAGTTTTGAATGAGATAAAGGTTCTCGAACCTTCTGTTCTGATAGTAATGGAACTATTGGTGAGGATGAAGCATTCAGGCATGAACCAAAGATGACTATTTGAATTTTGTTGGTATTTTTGTGGGAGATGAAACTTTTTATACCGAAGGTAATCCATTCTGGAACGAGGAAGGCTGTTCTGGTAGCTAAATTTTTGAAAAACACGCTGAGGGCGATTGACCTGCTGTTATTCTGCAGCCGTTGAGAGCGGTTGAAAGATTTGAAGCTCTTCCAATCTCTTACCTTTTCTGTCTTTTCCCTGTTCTTTCTTTATTTCTTTCTTTTGTTCGTATTCTCTTTGTTTTTTAATCTTTCTTTCTTTCTTTCTTTCTTTCTTTCTTTCTTTCCTCGTATTCTCATTGTTTGTTAACCTTTCTTTGTTCTGTTCGTTATTTTCTCGTATTTCATTCTTTGTCTAATTTTGTTTTCTTTCTTTCTTTCTTTCTTTCTTTCTTTCTTTCTTTCTTTCTTTCGTCTGTTATCTTGAAAAAATGTTCACTTCTTTCTTTCTTTCTTTCTTGAATCCTGTTAATTTCTTTCTTTCTTTCTTTCTTTCCTCTTAAATCCTGTTCATTTCATTTCTTTCTTTCTTTCTGTCATCTTAAATCCTGTTCATTTCTTTCTTTCTTTCTTTCTTTCTTTCTTTCTTTCTTTCTTTCTTCTTGAATCCTCTTTCTTTCTTTCTTTTTTTCTTTCTTCTGTCATGTTGAATCCTCTTTCTTTCTTTCTTTCTTTCTTTCTTTCTTTCTTCTTAAATCCTGTTCATTTCTTTCTTTCTTTCTTTCTTTCTTTCTTTCTTTCGTCTGTTATCTTGAAAAAATGTTCACTTATTTCTTTCTTTCTTTCTTTCTTTCTTTCTTTCTTTCTTTCTTTCTTGAATCCTGTTCATTTCTTTCTTTCTTTCTTTCTTTCTTTCTTTCTTTCTTTCTTTCCTCTTAAATCCTGTTCATTTCATTTCTTTTTTTCTTTCTGTCATCTTAAATCCTGTTCATTTCTTTCTTTCTTTCTTTCTTTCTTTCTTTCTTTCTTTCTTTCTTTCTTTCTTTCTTCTGTCATGTTGAATCTTCTTTCTTTCTTTCTTTCTTTCTTTCTTTCTTTCTTCTTAAATCCTGTTCATTTCTTTCTTTCTTTCTTTCTTTCTTATATCACATTCTCACTGTTAACCTTTTTTCATTATTTGCGTAATGACTTTTTCCTCTCTTCTCAGTGTTTGTTTTTCTTTATTCTCTTCCGTTCGTTCTTTTTTCGTCTCTCATTGTCTTTTTATTTTCTTTCTTTCTTTCTTTCTTTCTTTCTTTCTTTCTTTCTTTCTTTCTTTCAATGTCATATTTTCCCATTCGGTTTCTTTTTCCGTAGCCCATTCTTCCCTCACTGGATTACCTTCAAACATAAAAATTGACATTAAAAATGCTAAATATTGAAATAAACTAAAAAAGTAATAATGACCATGACCATCACTGACAAGTTAGATCAATGTTTCTAGTTCTCTTGAGAACGACACTGGCACTTAAAGCCATCAAATATCTTGCAAAGCATATTGCACATATGCCAAATAAAGTTGTTCTGTACAGGGTCTGGCCTGTTTTGTAAGTTTGTTCAGCTTATTCATGCTGTTTTTCAGGGTCGTATAGATTCTGCGTGAGAGTGCGTGATATGTTGTATGTAAACTAAACCTTGGAATCTATAAAAGCAAAAAAGACAGAGAAACCGCGCCTAATACACTAGAAAGACAGAAAAAAGAAAAAGACAAAAAGAAGAACCACTGAAGAACTTACAACTAATTGACATACAAAGTGTACAAGAATTGAGAAAATTCGAAAAGAAAAGCGAGCATGTATAGACTTGACATCCAATCCAGAAACGTCAGAAATCCACAACTGCAAGGATGAAGTTTTGTGACTTTGGTGTTTTGGGATTGGATTACCGTATATGCTCGAGTATCATGCTAATTTGGAAGTCCTAATTTTGTACCTAATTTTAAGGGTGTTGCATTACACACGAGATGTAAAATTAGCGTATATACTGAGCGGCATAATGACTGAACCCGGTTGAATAGTTAAATTTAGCAAGTAAAGAACCGAAATCTAATACGACAAAAAGCAACGTTTAGTACAGCAAAAGACAAAATTTAAGACGGCAAAATTATTTCGGCAGAAGGAAAAATTTAGTTTGGCAAAAGGTAAAATCTATTTCGGTAAAAGGCAAAAATTTGTACAGGAAAAGTCAAAGTTACGTACGGCAAAATGTATTTCCGCAAAATGCAATATTTATTTCGTCAAAAGCAAAATTTAGTTCGACAAAAGGTAAAATTTACTTCGACAAAAAACAACAAATTTTGTTCGGGAAAAGTCAAAATTTAGTACTGCAAAATATAGTTCAGCAAAAGGCAAAATTTATTTCGGCAAAAGGAAAAATTTATTTTGATAAAAAGCCAAATTTATTTTGGCAAAAAGCAAAATTTTGTACAGGAAAAGTCAAAATTTAGTACGGCAAAATTGATTTCGGCAAAATGCAAAATTTATTTCATCAAAAGCAAAATTTAGTTCGACAATAAAAGAACAAATTTCGTACGGGAGAAGTCAAAATTTAGTACTGCAAAATTTAGTTCGACAAATAGTAAAATTTAGTTAAAAAAAGCAAAATTTAGTTTGACAAGAGCAATATATAATACGCAAAAGTTAGTCCGCCAAAACTTCTCATTGAATATATCAAGGTTTCATTTAATACAGCAGAAAACAAAATATAGTGTGGAATAAAGAGATTGTATTGCGTCAAAACTTCCATGCTGTATACGGTTTTCCTACAGTGAAAAGCATTCAAAATCATGATTTTAACCTGGTCCCTAACACAGGTACATGGTAGTGATACACTTCTTAATGTATTTCTTTGGTCACATTTCAATAGTAAAAAAAGATGAAAAAAAAAAAAACAAGAAAAGAAAAAGCAAAAAAAAAGAAAGAAAAAAAGAAGAAAATTCATTACAAACTTATAAGCTGATAAAATGTGTTTGTATATTTTGTGTTTATCATTTGAGCAACAGTTTTATGCGCATAAGTTTTTTTATTTACTATAAGCGTGGATGTTAGCGGAAATGAGCGAGACCAGCGTAGATTGACGAGCGTCGCTCTGTCGCATTGGGAATAAGAACGTCTAAAATCGCGATCTGTTTGGATTCAACTTCCTGTTCTTGCTGTCAGCTGAGCATTTAAACTTGCATTTCTGTCGGCCTGAAAAAAGCATAAACAATGTAAATATCTATCGTATACGCCTGGCCGAGGAAGTTCATCTGACATTCCCGTGCAGAAATGATTCTGAATCCTGTCAGTTTGTTTGTCTCCGCTTGGGAAATTTTCATGAACGAAATTGTGGAGCTCCTACGAATTGGGGAGCTCCTACGAATTGGGGAGTTCGTACTTCCGCATATTCATAAAAATCAAAATCAACTAAACAAATAAAAAAACAACAAAAGGGAAAAAATTAAATATTTATAATTTTTCAAGGCTTTTGATGTTTTTTTAAAATTCCACAAAGAAGCAATTTTGCAACTTTTAAAATTACCAAAGAACACTGGTGATGATAATGATAATATCAGCCGTTTCCCTACAAGGAAACATTTGGCATTCATTGAGTGAGCAACCGGTGACGCTTTCGGTTGAAATTTATAAAAATCTTTCTCGTAAAGAAGTCTCTAAAAGTGAATGAGTTATGTACTGTCGTCTACCCTAATTCACCAAGACAAAAACATTTATATGTTAACACTTCCAATCAATTAAGAGAAGTAGCAGACAGAAAGAAAAATACGAAAACTCTCACAGAAGGGAATGAAGGAAAGCGAGAAGAAAGGACTAACGTAAACGGAATGCATAGTTGCAACAAAAGAGAACAGCCCAATATTCAAATTACTAATTGATGAAACCAAAATTGAACAAGTACAACATTTTAAATATCTGGGAAATGTTTTAACAGAGGATGAAAAATGTGACACCGAAATCTGAAGAAGCATTTGGATAGCAAATGGTGTCTTCTAAAAGTTAAGCAAAGTATAAAGAAACAATAAAATTTCGTTAGAAACAAAGAAAAGAATACTGAACTGTTGTGTAATATCAGTTGAATTATACAGCAATGTCTACGCAGATGACACTACACTACAATATACTCCCGCTCCAGTAAGAAACCTGTCGTGGCGGACAGACATAATCTCGCTGCTGACCTTGAGCGGGACCTACACTCTGTGATGAACTGGGGCAAGAAGTGGCTTGTCAACTTCAATTCATCTAAGACCAAGCTGTTGTCTGTCAACCATTACAGGCAACCTCTTCTGCCTCCCATAAGCATGGACCAAGTGATTCTCCCGGAGAGTAATACTCTACGCCTCCTCGGACTTACCCTGTCCTCAGACCTCAAATGGAACCACTATATTGAATCCATAGCAAAATCTACTGCTAAGAAGATTGGGTCACTATGTCGATCCAGGATGTTTTTTTTCCGCCTGAATCCATCCTGCATATATACAAGTCAACCAGCCATCCGTGCATGGAGTACTGCTGCCATTTATGGTCAGGTGCCCCTGCCGTTCTCCTCAGTGTTCTTGACAAGCTCCAAAGAAAAGTCTGTAATGTGATAGGTGATCTGGCGACTCGACTGCAGCCACTTCCCCATCGTCGAAATGTGGCCTCCCTTTGTCTCTTCTACAAATACTTTCATGGCTTCTGCTCGGATGAGCTTAAGTCACTGATGCCTCCTCAACAGGTGTTTACTCGTGCAACCAGACTGGCAACTGGGTCCCACCCATTCACAGTCAGGTTAGCCAAATGCAGACGACAATTCTACTCCTTCAGCTTCTTCTCTCGCACTTCCCGCCTGTGGAACTCACTGCCGTATTCTTGCTTTCCTGACGGCTACAAGCTCCAGAAATTTAAATACAAAGTCAATACTCATCTACTAACCACTGGCCTCTAGCTCTCTCCCGTCCCCTGTATAACCTTCCCTTTCTCTCCACCTATGTATCTGTCATCGCACCTGTTTTCTCAGCTTTCTATTGTTCCTTTCTAACTAGTTTGTACTCCTCACTCTTTTCTAATTAATCTTGTTACATTTATGTAACCCACTGCACATCAGTGGCGTTTCCGCCTTGCTCGGGGTGAAATGATTAAAAAAAAAAATCACTTAGTTAAGTGACATACGTGATACACGCTTGGGCGATCATATCTCAAAAGAGACATGTCTGACTGTGTAGATGATTTTCTTGCAGTAGTTTTCTGCGTTGCCAACCAAGGCTATAGAACCCAATCAGTCCTGTTATTTAACTCTTACCTAGGGGAAAGAGACGGATTAGTACCTTTCCCAAGGGTATTTGCGGGTAGGTGAATACAATGAATTCAGCTAGAATTCGAACTTGTCTCTCCGATTTTTCATTATCCACTGCCCCACAACGCACATCCAATGAATACTGGATGAAAAATCTCGTACAAGAAGACAGAATGCATGATTGTTAGTAAAAGGTTAAGCCCAAAGTGCGAATTGCTAATTAAAGATACCGAAATCAAGTGCGAAAATTTAAATATCTGGGAAATATCTAAACAGAAGACGGAAAGTATGACACTGAAATCCGAAGATGTATTGGAATATCCAAAGGTGCATTCCGAAATCTAAGCAGAATAAGATATAGTGTGAATGGACACCCGGCCGCCTGGTCGTTGATGGCATTCAGTAGCTGATCTTCTAGTCGACTATTACAATGGTGTCCTTCCCTGCCCACGCTGTGAATTTCGATCTCAAGGAAGTCACGCTGAATTCTCGCTAGATGTCTCTCCGCCAAGTTGAACCAGACTGGAAGCACGCGCACACTTGGGTGAGTGAAAACACCAAAAATAAATTGAATGAAGTCAGAATAAGTTGCGAAAAGTTTTTATATGCAAAAAAAAAAAAAAAAAAATTGAATATAAACGATCACCAATCGTCTCTTCCCAACACTAGTTTCCGTTATAACGGAACGGAATTTTCATGCAAAAGAAGCGTTTTTCTTCTTAACATTAATTCGAGTTTTTGGTTAGCAATGTCACTTTACTTCAATCGGAGTTTTCAAGTTGATAACGATTCAAAAATGTCTTTTCGCTTCTCACTGAAGCTTTACGGAAACTACCGAAGGTTAGACTTTGTGTGTGGTGGGTAGCGGCGGCGGTAATTCATCTTCTCTGTCTCAGCTCAGTGCAACAACTCCGTCTCTGCTCCCTTCCCTGCGGATCTATTTTTATGCTTGTCCCAAATTTACTGGTGGGAGGATGACGAACACTGGGTGTACATGCAAATCCAATCTCTAGCCAATGAAATCACTTTTGCTTACGTCCTTAGGGCGGAGCCATCTTTTTCTCTCTTTCATTTCCTTGGTTCAACCAATGAAGCAGCACTATTTTGGTGACACCACTTCTTTTCGGCTTTTTCATTTTGACGCCAGTAAATCTAGCTTTTGTCTACGGCTATATCGTGTTGAATACACCGCTTCCCGTTCGATCACCGAAGTTAAGCAACATCGAGCCTGGTCAGTACTTAAATGGGTGACCATTTAGGAATACCAGGTGCTGTAAACGTAAGGACCATGAATGGTCCACTGGTCCTCCAGGTTTGGGGGTTAAGTGCAAGGCTAACAACCCTGCCCCGTAAAAAAACAGTTTTTTTTACAGAAACCGCAACAAAAAGTTGCTGCCCTATGCACCATTGGGATGTGATGGATAAATGATGATGAATGATGATGAAATCTTGCTTTTAGGTTTATAAATCTTTTCTCACAAAATTTTAATTTTCACTTTATTCTCATGGAATTTAACCTTTTGCACTTATTAAATATTTCCTTTATTTGTGACAATCTTTTTCAACAATCAAAAACCATGTTTTGTTAAATTTTCACTTTTATCTGCAGTGTAGCTCAGGCTTCAATTGTATTTCTCTTATGCTGTCTCCGCCAGTCAACAATAACCTCATTTGACCCGGCTGGTTATCCAAGAGCACACCTGCAAAATATGAATTCGTTCATATCTCTCGGCTTTGGGTTTGCAATCTCTTATTTTCCTCTGCTCATATTGGAATAAATTTATTGTCTGCGTTCATATTAGAACAAACAACATTTTTTTAGTTAGTTCTTTTCGATTGACATAAAAAAAATTATGAACCAACATAATTCCTTCCGCAACAATTAATCTGCACAATTAATAATACAACTAATAATAATTTCTTTCTTTCCGTTGCCGGTGACACTGTATAAAATACAGTGTCACAATAGTGTCACAATAGAAGAATTTCGCTAGAAACAAAGAAAAGAGTAATAGACAGGTACGTGATATATATCCTCTTGTATAGCAGTGAGTACCGGACAATTTTCTCGCAGGTGAAGAAACCCGAATTAATAAAATGATTATTCAACAGATAAATGCTGAGGATACCATAGACCAAACGTGTGAACAACGACAAAATCTCCAAGAAAACAGAAACAAAATGGAAACTTATTCTTAACATCATGATGAGACGGTTGAAATTTCTAGGACACGGAATAAGGAAAGAGAGCTTTGAAAATCTGATACACTCAAGACAGACTAAAGACAAGAAAAACAGAAGAAAAAAAAACAACGTATAACACTTAGTGAGTTTGAGTAAACAGATGACAGAACAGAGTTTAGGAGAAATAACAGAAAGACAAATGTTATTAACCAGCTACAAATGACAGGAAATTGTGAAGGGCCGTTACTGCTAACGTTTTGTAAAGTAAGAAACATAAAGAAGAACACTTGAGTGACAAGCCAGACTAATCTCGATTATCTCCTTTCTCGATGGTTCTAAATTCGTAGAACCAAAAGCAATCTTTAATAATTTTTAGAAAATTTATAAGAGAATCGGTTTAATCACTAGAATTAATTTCAGCAAATTTTATTTATAAAAATCACAAGAAATAGACTGAGTATTCTTTGAATTACTCATTGCAGACTTTTTTGATGAAACTCATAGTAGAGAATCAGCGTTATTTTAAATGTACTTTTGCATATATTATTAATAAACCTACCAAATAGAGCCGACAATTCTCCATCAGCTTCTTTTCTTGCACTTCCAGCCTGTGGAACTCCCTTCCGTATCCTTGCTTTTCTGATGGCTATAACCTCCGAAAAATTCTATGTCCAATGTAAATTCCCATCTCTTATCCACTTGACTCCAATTTTTCCCTCGTTCTATAGTCATTACCTCGTATATCTTGTTTTTTTCCTTTCTCTCTATCTTCGCGACTGTCTTCACATCCTTTTTTTGCCCTTTCTCTGACACTCTCATCGTAACTGGTTCGTCTTTCTGTTGCTCTTCACTCTCTTCTTGCCTAAACTTTTACTCTCTTATGTAGCCCCCTGCGCATCAGTGGCGGTACCGCCTTGATTGGGGTGAAACGATTAAAAAAAATACACAAAAGTGACATGGCTTAATTTAGGAATGTAACTTTTGATGTTAGAACCCCCTACCCACCAAAAATCACGGCTTAATTTTTAAAAGTGTTTCTTTAAAACTATTGAGAGAAACGGTTTAGATCTAGAAAGTATTTCAGCAACTTTTGTTGTTAAAATCTTCACAAGAGCACGGCTTAATTTTTAAAAGTGTTTCTTTAAAACTATTGATAAAAGTCTCTTGAGAGACACGGTTTAAATCTAGATTGTATTTCAGCAATTTTTGTTGTTAGAATCTTCACAAGAGAACGGCTTAATTTTTGAAAGTGTTTCTTTAATATTTATTGATAAAATTCACAAGAGAAACATGACTTAATTTTCGAATGTATTTCACAACGTTTTATTTGTTAGAATGCCCACAAGAATACGTTTTAAGTTTTTAAAGTGCATCTGCTTATTTTTATTGATAAAGTTCTCGTAAGAGATACCATTATAATTTTGAATGGATTTTTACAATTATTATTGAGTAAACTTTAACTTGCGTTGTTACACGGTTTAAACGTTCAAGGTGTTTTTGTAGATTTTATTAATATTATTCAGTTCATGAACATATACATATTTTATTGTTAAAACTAGCAGAACACCGTTAAATCTTTAAAAGTATTAAATATTCCTGGATTAAATTTGCTCAAGTGTTCAACTTAACTTTTGAATGTATTTTGAATTATGTCATTGTTAATATTTACTCAAAAACGGGTTAAAATTTTGAATGTATCTCTGAGGGTCATTTTATAAAAACAACACACGAACACGACTTAATGTATTTCTGTAGATGTTATCAAATTTGCACGATATACAATTTATTTATATAATTCAAAGGAAGAATGAGTTTAATTATTTAGTGCATTTCTGAACATGTTTTATTATTAAATTTAATCGACATTAACGTCTGAAATTTTGAGTGTATTTCTGAAGATTCAATTGATAAAATTCACACAATCTACGACTTAATTATTTATTTCTGCGGATTCCCTTGATAAAATTCATAAAAATAAAACAAGACTTATCTTCGAATCGGATTCTGCAAATGACATTTACAAGTAGGTCATTATTTGATTTTCGAATAAATTCATGTAGATATTTTCATAAAATTCATGTAAGAACATAGTTTTAAACTTTACAAAAATATCAAGACTTAATTTTCGAGTGAATTTCTGCAAATGAAATTCACAAATGGGCACACTTTAATTTTTGAGCATATTCCTATTTTTGATAAAGTTCACTTAAGGACACAGTTTATATTTTAATTCTATTTCTTGAGAGTTTATTAAAATGTTCACCTGATATGGCATAATCTTGTAAGGTATTTCTAAATATGTTTTTATACAACGTTCACACGAATATTCAGTTTTATTTCTAAATGCATTTCTGCAAATCTAATTTATGAAATTCACGGGAAAATCCGGTTTCACTTTTTAGATAATTTCTATGTAATTATTTGATATAATTAATATGCGAGAAGTGAAATAATTTTTGAGTGCATTTTCGTGAAGTTTTATTTATGAAATTTCATGCGACTGGGTTGGCTTAATATCTGAAATCATTTTAGCGTAACTTATTGATAGATTTCGTATGGGCTATGCAGATTCATTTTTTAATGTGTTTTAGCAGATATCATTTATAAAATTCCCACAACAGACTTGTCTCAATTTTTCATGCATTTCTGAACAATTAATTGTTAGCATTCACACAAGAGATATCGTTTCATTCCGATTCTACAGAATTTATGAATAAAATTCCTAGAATGGCACAATTTTCGAAGGAATTGTTGTAGACCTTTTCATTAAATTCGTACTCGAGACACAGTATACATTTTTAATGTTTGTCTGCAGATGATATTGATATAATTCATACCAAAAACTAAAAAAATTAATTTCTTAATGCCTTTTTTCCGATTGTATTCATTGAATTGATGTCGAGATACTGAGTAGATGTTGAATGGATTTTGTTGTGGGATCTCCCCTTTTTCTATGATGATGGACTCGATTTGAGTATACATATACTCCTGCCGTAGTGAGTTACAGTAGAGTACGAGAAGATCCGTTAGAGTTACAGTACGAGTACCATAAGAGGTGCGTAAGTTAACGAGAGATACTGAAGCTACACAGAGAATACCGCGTCAATAGTCATAGTAGCTCTGAGCTCCACTCAGCCAGAATAATATTACACGGATACACTAATTCCAGCACGGCTTCACTTCAAAGACTTAGTAGGGAATATATATATATATATATATATATATATATATATATATATATATTCCTTACTAATCGTATTCCTGGATTATTAACCTGCGTTCCAGTTTGTATCTTTACGTTTAATAAAACTTATTTTTCTGTCTCAAACATCTGTTTTGCTGTTCATTATTTTGTGTGGTTTCTCACTCGGAATCCATAACAGATTTCTACGGAGTTTATTGGTATTATAAAAACGAAAGAGCTTAATTTTCGAATGTATTTCTGCAGATTGTATTAATAAAAGTGCACAATAGACACATTTGAGTTGTTGCATGTAATCCTGCATATTTTATTATTGGAATTCACGCACTTGCCCAGGCAAAAATATTGAAAATATTTCTGATTTTATCGTTGATATTATCTGATATTACTGATATTATCGATGAAAATCTCATGATTGATTTTTTTAAGGAATTCCTGCAGATCTATTTGAGAAAATATTTTCACAAGAAATCTTCTTCAATTTTTAAATGTATTTCTTTGGGTTTAATTTTTGATTTTGAATTTGATTTTGGATACGGTTTAATTTTTAATCTATTTCAGGTTTTATTGAAAAATGAACACGACTCATATGGCCTAATTTATGAATGTTTTTCTGCATAATTTATGGTAAAATTCACGCTTGATACACAACTAAAACTTTGAATATGTTTCTAAATTTATTATTAACTCAATGCACAAGATAGCGGGGTTAAGAGTGTATTAGTTAATTTTAAAAAGTATTTCTACAAATATTATTGAAATTCACACAAGAAGCTATTTTAATTTCTTATATTTTTCGGGAAATAGTGTTCTTAAAAATAAACACAAGAACATCGTTTATTTTGCAATATATTTCTGGAGATATCGTTCTTAAATTCACAACAATAGATGGTGTTCTTAAAATTTGCATAAAAACCTTGCAAAAAATTTAAATTCATTTTTACAGATTTACTTGGTAATTTTCACCACATTTTTACCGATTTACTTGATATTTTCCCGCTGTATTTTTACCGATTTACTTGATATTTTCCCGCCATATTTTTACCAATTTACTCTATATTTTCCGCCACATTTTTTACCGATTTACTTGATATTTTCCCGTCATATTTTCACCGATTTAGTCGATATTTCCCGCCACATTTTTTTTTACCGATTTACTTGATATTTTCCTGACACATTTTTACCGATTCACTCGATATTTCCTGCCAGATTTTTTACCGATTTACTTGATATTTTCCCGTCATATTTTTACAGGTTTATTTTATATTTTCCCGCCAATTTTACAGACTTACTTAATATTTTCCCGTCACATTTTTAAAGGTTAACTTGATATTTTCCCGACATATCTTTAGTTTTACTTGGTATTTTCCAGCCACATTATTGCAGGCTTAATTTATATTTTCCGCTAAGCATTTCTAATGTATTTCTATATATGTTTTCAACAATGTTCATGCGAGAACTCTGCTTAATTCTTTAATATACTTCAGAATAATGTATTTATCAAATTCACATCACAGATTCGTTTGTAATTTCAAAAGTTTTTCTGTATATTTTAATGAAATTAAATAATATATATAAAAGAGACGTGTTAATTATTTCTATTTTATTTCTACAGATTATATTATTGTAATTCGAACGAAAGTTAATTCTTAATTTTCTAATGAATCTGTAGATTTTACTGATAAAATTAACACAAGAACACATTTAGAATAGAATTTTGTTGATCTTGTTAATAAAATTCAAACATAACATAAGGTTGATTTTTTTTACTGTGTCTGTGCAGCCTACATTCACATGAAAGTCTCTGGTTATTTTTTCCATGTGTGCCATGTTCTTTCAGGGGCTTAGACGATAATGGCATTCCACAATTCCCTGTCCTTTGTAGCTCTTAATTTTGTCTTTTTGTTATCTTTGATAATCTTGCTCCGCCATCCATTTATGAAGCTTGCATATTTTTCTTCTGTTCCCGTGAGCATAAAATTTTCCAAGCCTTTTTCTTCATTATATGCCCTTGAATTTCAATGATCTCTTCCTAATGTAAAGTGAATGTGTTCTTTTTGTTTAACTTTTCTCTAAAACTTCCTCGTTGGTCATATGTTTTGCCCATGGTATTCTCAGCAACATTCCATAGAACAACATTTCTGTTGCTTCAAATCTCTTCTTCATCTACTAAAATATTGTCTAGCATTCACTACCATAAGGGACGACTGATATATATATATATATATATATATATATATATATATATATATATATATATATATACTAGCAGTATAGTCAGGCGTTGCCCGGGTGTAATGAAAGCTTTAAAACTAGTCCATGGTCATGGAGCTCAGACTCAACCTAAAGAATATTTGTGTGAAGTTTGGTGAGAATCGGATAAAAATTGTGGATTTTTTTTTTAATCATTTCACCCCGAGCAAGGCAGAAACGCCACTGATGTGCAGGGGGTTACACAAATGTAGAAAGATTAATTAGAAAAGAGTGAGGAGTACAAGCTAGTTAGAAAGGAACAATAGAAAGCTGAGAAAGCAGGTGCAATGACAGATACATGGGCGGAGAGAACGTGAAGATTATACAGGGGAGGGGAGAGAGCTAGAGTCCAGTGGTTAGTAGGTGAGTATTAACTTTGCTTTTAAATTTCTGGAGGTCGTAGCCGTCAGGAAAGCAAGAATACACAGACAGATAAACAGACACACACACAAACATCTTGCCTTATATATATATATATATATATATATATTATCGATTTTCTGCACTATTGTAAGAACTGCAACCTTGAAACTTCTGAATATCGTTTCTTATGTCTTTGTCTATGAGTGTATCAAATTTGATTAAAATCGGATCACTCCTTCTATAACCCGATTTTTTCGATTATCAATTTTCGATATTTATCGGGGGTACCTCGACACAAAATCTAGCTATGAACACTCGCAGACGCTTATAGTACCACTGTGTAAATTTTGAAGAAAATCGGTTCAGCCGTTTCGGAGTCTATAGGTAACTAGACACACAGACAAAGTTCCATTTGTAAATAAGTTTATATATATATATATATATATATATATATATATATATATATATATATATACACATTTTTACAGGTTTACTTGATGTTTTCCTGTCACAATATAACAGTTCAGTATTCTGTATTTTGTTTTTTACGAAAATATTTCTATCTATTACTACATTGCTTAGCTTTTGGAAGGCTTTTTACGCTTTCCAAATGCGCCTTCGGATTTCAGTGTCTGACTTTCTGTCCTCTGTTAAAACAATTGTAATATATTACCTTGAACAGCAACGATATGATTGACAAATATATCCGGCCGTGTATAGTGTCAGTGAGACAACAAATATAGAAACATAGGCGGCGACTGTCTTGAAAGGCGATAGCCGGCAAAGATTTGATTGACAAATCTATCCGGCCGTGGATGGTGTCGGCGGGGCAACAAAGGCAGAAATACAGGCGGCAACTGGCTTGAAAGGCGATAGCCGACGAAGATGATTGACAGATGTATCTGGTCGGAGATTATGACAATTAAGGGACAACCTGAAAAAGCAAAAATGTGTAAGAATTTCGGGGTTATATAAGTTTGGGGCTGAAGACAGAGATCCTCACTGGCTGAAGCATAGACTGGCTAACGTCTCCCGCAAGCTCCCTCGTTTTGCGCGCATTCTCTCTCTGGCTATCCTCCTACTTCACACAACCTTCACCGACGAAGATCGGTGTTCCTCATTATTTGTCCAGAGATCCAGCAGCGTAATATATTACACAATTCCCAGAAATTTGTTGTACTTGTTTGATTTTGATTTCTCCATTTTGTAATTTGAGTCTTGGTCTGTTCGTTTTGCTAACAACCATGCATGCTGTCTTCTTCAATTGGTGATTAGTCTTTTCTCTCTATTACTTTTGCCTTTTCCTGTAAAACGTTTTTGTAATTTCCTTTGTGTGCCTGCTATCAACAGTGTGTCATCTGCATATATTTTTTTTTAATCATTTCACCCCGAGCAAGGCGGAAACGCCATTGATGTGCAGGGGGCTACATAAATGTAAAAAGATTAATTAGAAAAGAATGAGGATTACAATCTAGTTAGAAAGGAGCAAAGGTGCGATGACAGATACATAGGTGGAGAGAAAGAGAAGGTTATACGGCGGTGGGGAGAGAGCTAGAGTCCAGTGGTTAGTAGATGAGTATATATTATGTTGCTAAAATTGTGTCCGCCAAGTAAGGTGTGTCTTTCGTTTGAATTTTACAATAAATTCTGTAGAAATAAACTCATTAATTAACCTGTTAATAACTATCAAAATGTTAACAATTTAATTATTCAGTTTATTCTCACAGAATCTGTTGTAATATGCAAATGTTGTAATATGCAAATGTTGTAATATGCAAATGTTGTAATATGCAAACAAACTTAATTCTGTCGTTAATTTTTACAGATTTCAATTGATAATACTAGAATAGCTAGCGCGTAATATTTCTTTTAATAGTTTGCATTTTTTTGCGAAAAATATCAAAGAAACTTTTTTATTTTTGATTGCATTTCTGCAGATTTTATTTTCAAAATGAATCCGAGATATTCGGTTTAATTTCTGAATGTAATTTTGCAAGTTTTTTGATAAAATTAACATGTCAAGTACTTGTTAATTACTGAATGTATTTGTTCAAATCCTTTTTGAAATAATTTAAACAAGAGTCAGTCAGTCAGTTAAGTGCCATACGTGAAACATGCTTGGGCGATCATGTCTCGAAAGAAACATAACTGACTGGGCAGAGGATTATCCCGCAGTAGGTTGCCGTTGCTTTCTGTGGTAGACTGGTTGCCGACCAAGGCTATAGAACCCAATCTGTCCTGTTATTTAACCCATAACTGGAAGGAAGAGACGGATTAATTCCTTTCCCAAGGGTATTTGCGCGTAAGTATCGGCTGGAATTCGAACTCGGCTCCCCGATTTCTCGTTCCGAGCCGATATCCTTAGAGACCCGGCTTAATTTCTGAATCCATAGATATAACTACTAGAATTTGCATGCCAGACAAGACTGATATTTTCAAATCATTCCTGCTTCATTTATTGATAGAGTTCTCCTGAGTGACACGACTTCTATAAATACTTTCACGGCTTTTGCTCTGATGAACTTAAATCACTGGTGCCCCCTAGGTGTGAATTTGCACGGGATACTAGATTAGAAACTAGGTCCCACCCTTTTACAGTGAAACCGATGAAATGTAACCGCAATTTCTACTTCAACGGGCTTCTTTTCTCGCACTTCCCGCCTGTGGAATTGCCTTCCGCATGCTTGCTTCTCCGATGGCTACAACCTCCAGGAGTTTAACTGTAAGGTCAATAGACACCTCCTAACACACTAACTCGCACCCATTCTCTCCAACACTCTCCCTATGTACATCCTAACTCATTTATCACCCTCCTCCTGGCATTTCCTATACCCAATCGCTCTATGTAACCCCCTGCGCTATAGTGGCAGTGGAATGCCTTGCTTGGGGTGATATGATAAAAAAAAAAACAAACAAACAAAAAAAAACGACTTCATTCTTTAGTAATTTTATCTTGAAAATCTGCGTGAATCACGGCTACTTTTTAAAAACGCATTTCTGTAGATATTATTGATGAAGTTTATATGAAAAACGTCAGTGAATCTAACTGGAGTTCGAACTAAGCTTTCCGAGTTCTCGTTCCGAGCCGATATCCACTGCACCGCAAGTTGTTTGAATTCCAGTCGAATTCATTGCATTCCCTTCTGTGCAAATGCCCTTGAGAAAGCTATTAATTCCTAAACTTGCGTAATCGCCATTTTGGAAACAATGATGAATTATAAGTGCTCTGGAAGAGTTTTTGGAAGACCAGGATGCTACCTTTTTCCGTGATGGTATTGCAATGTTTAAGCATCATTGGATCAAGTTCATGACGTCAAAAGGGACTATATTAAAATATAGTAAAGGGCTCTCTTGTTCCTTGAATTCCTTCTGGGTGAGGTTAAGAATTTTTGGAACGTGTCTATGGTCCTAATTCTGAGAATCTTCTCTTCCTTCTACCTTCTCTTAGATTTAAATCATTTATCATAACCATTTTAACAATAACATTTATAGCTAAAGTGGCTCTCGAGGTATGTATTATGTGTGTTTTAGTATAATATAATCCTTTCATGTGTTGAGCCTAAAATCTTGACAACATTACCAATAATTACTATTTAGACATCAACCACATGAAGAATACTATCATGGGTCCTTACCTGTGACTCTAGAATGAACTCTTCCTAATATTATATATACTACGCCTCTCAAGAGAGAAGTGTCGAGTTGGTAATAGTTCACTCCAAACCAGACTGACAGTTATACTAACACCTTCCACATTTTGTATTGTTATTTCTTGTTAATATATATTTGTTATTTCTATCGTTGTGGTCGGATTGTTTATTTCGGATCTTAACCTGGTCCATAACAAATAAAAACATAGCAAAGAGTAATCAAGAATCTCTACTGGCAGCAAACCGCCTGCATACGGACAGGTAACGATCTCATTAGATTTACAAAGATAGAAAGAGGCGCAAGACAAGGATGCGTCTTTTCACCGGATTTGTTCAACCTGTACAGCGAGAATATCTTGAGGACCCTAGACAGACACGCCAGGATTTGTTGTTGGAGGACACAACTTGAACAACATAAGGTACGCAGACGATACAGTGCTGATCGCGGACACGGAAAGTAAACTACAAGACCTCATACAGAAGGTAGCGGTGGAGAGCGACAAAAAAGGACTACAAA
Organism: Ascarosepion bandense; assembly: GCA_037127315.1. Taxonomy (NCBI): domain Eukaryota; kingdom Metazoa; phylum Mollusca; class Cephalopoda; order Sepiida; family Sepiidae; genus Ascarosepion; species Ascarosepion bandense. Next base: position 179,476 of record JBBBDQ010001996.1, on the reverse strand, counting down.
TAAACTTTAAGAAAACTGAGTGCATGGTCATCAGCAAAAGGTGCAACCTAAAATGCCAAATAAATGTGGGAGATACCAGAATCAAGCAAGTACAAAAATTTAAATACCTAGGAAGTGTCCTAACTGAAAATGGAAAGTGCGACACGGAGATCCGAAGGCGAATTGGCATGGCAAAGGACACGTTCCAGAAGCTGAGCAAAATACTAACACACAGGAAAATCTCACAGGAAACAAAGAAAAGAGTGCTGGACTGCTACGTGATGTCAGTTCTTCAATACGGCAGCGAATGCTGGACAATATCATCGAAAATGAGGACAAAACTGGAAGCAGTGGAAATGTGGTTCTACAGAAGGATGCTGCGGATATCATGGACTGAGCATGCAAGCAATGATGAGGTGTTGGAAAGAATGGCAACAAAGAGGAAATTGATACTGAGCATCAGGAAGAGACAACCGAAGTTCCTGGGACACGCAATGAGGAAGGAGAGCTTGGAGAACCTGATACTGACTGGCCAGATAGAAGGAAAGAGAGACAGAGGAAGGCAGCGGATAACATATTTGCAGGGCCTGATCGGGTGATTGACGGAACGGGGGTTGACAGGAGTAACGGGAACAAACATACTAGGAGCCACAAGGGATAGGGAGACGTGGAGAACCATGGTCGCCTACGTCCTGAAAGGACAGGGCACATAGAAGAAGAAGAACTGTGTTCAAAAGTAAGAAGGAAGTTCCACTTAGATTTTTCCCAAGAAAAAATCGCTATCTATCTTCCTTATTCTCATAATTTACAATTCTTTCTCATACATACTTATCACATACCTAATTCAGTAATTCTCTTATGGCATATCTAGAAAGCTTCGATAAAATATAACTTACCAATCAGTCATTTAGTTAAGTGCCATAAGTTCTACACGCTTGGGCGGTCATGTCTCGAAAGTGACACGACTGACTGGGTATGAGATTTTCCGCAGTAGGTTGCCATTACTTTCTGCGGTAGACTGGTTGCCACCCAGGTCTCTAGAACCCAATCTGTCCTGCTATTCAACCGATAACTGTAGGAAGAAGAAATGGATTATATTATATTATTTTATTAATAAGTAGCAATTAGTGAGGAATGAGTTTATTATTTCATTACAGTAGAAAACTCACCCTCCATTTTATGTCCAGCAGAAACTTTAATTATGTTTCTAAATATTATATTCAGCCATTCAGTTAAGTGCCATAGGTGCTACACACTTGGGCGATCATGTTTTGAAAGAGACATGACTGACTGGGCACGAGATTTTCCTGCAGTAGGTTGCCGTTACTTTCTGCGGTAGACTGGTTGCCAACTAAGGCTATAGAACCCAATCTGTCCGACTATTCAACCCATAACTGAAGGGAGAAGAAATGGATTATATTACAATAATTAGTAATAATAAGTGGGGGTCAGTCTATTCATTACAATAAAAAACTGATCCCTCATTTTATAGTAGAAGTTTTAATTATGTTTCAACTAGTATATTCAGTCATTCAGTTAAGTGCCATACGTGATACACGCTCGAAAGAGACATGGCTGACTGGGAAGAAAATTTTCCTGCAGTAGGTTGCCATTATTTTCTGCGGTAAGCTGGTTGCTAACCAAGGCTATAAAACCCAAGCTGCACTCTTATTTAACCCATAGCTGGGATAAGAGACGAATTAATAACTTCCCAATGGTATTTGCGTGTAAGTGAATGCAACGAATTCAAATGGAATTCGAACTCGGCTCTCCTTGTTTTGAGCCGATATCCACTGCACTATATATATATATATATATATATATATATATATATATATATATATATATATATATATCATAGGGTGATACGATTAAAAAAAAATTCACCCCAAGCAAGGCATTCTACTGCCACTGTTGCGCAGTGGTTGGGTTATAGGGGAAAGTGATGAGAATGAGGGGTTAGTTATAGAAAATGTCAGGAGGAGGGTAACAGACGG
>JBBBDQ010001996.1:102500-172500 GCA_037127315.1 Ascarosepion bandense | reverse complement strand
CAAAAAAGAGGGTTCTTGACTGCTAGGCAATATTTAATCTTCTATATGACAATATATTTATGACAATTTTAAACATTTTGGTATTATTAAAATATTCTTAGAAACAATCGAACAAAAAAGAGGGTTCTTGACTGCTAGGTAATATTTAATCTTCTATATGACAATAAATATATGACAATTTTAAACAATTTGATATTATTAAAATATCCTTAGAAACAATCGAACAAAAAAGAGGGTTCTTGACTGCTAGGTAATATTTAATCTTCTATATGACGATAAATATATGACAATTTTAAACAATGTGATATTATTAAAATATTCTTAGAAACAATCGAACAAAAAAGAGGGTTCTTGACTGCTAGGTAATATTTAATCTTCTATATGACAATAAATATATGACAATTTTAAACAATTTGATATTAAAATATCATTAGAAACAATCGAACAAAAAAGAGGGTTCTTGACTGCTGAGTAATATCTAATTTTCTAGATATAAATATAGGACAATTTCCTTAAAAATAGGAAAAAGATTTCAAGCGATAATGATGGTGTTCTGCAGATACCTGTTCTGAGTACTTTAGACAAACAAACAAAAACAAAACAAACGAAAAACTTTGAATACTAGAAATATTTAAAGAAATACGAAGAAACGTTTTACGAAGAGATAGTTGAATAATTTAAAAGAAATAGTGAAGAAGCCGTGGATAAATTAACATTTCGAGGGCATATTGATAACAAAAACCCAGAGGTAAAGAGTGAATAAATTACTTGAAAGATTTTAGTGAGCGAATAGAAGACAAGAGCTAAAAATAGAGAACAAAAATGGCAAGTTACTTTTAGCAACAAAAGCCGAAAATTATGGGGTCACGATCGTTCATTTTTTAAAAGAATTACATGGTACATAAAAGATGCATCAAATGTTTTGCATTAATTTGCGTATAGAGCAACCCAAAATGCCAAATACAGGCGGGAGATACGAAAATGAAGGAGGTACAAAAATTTAAATACCTAGGAAGTGTTCTAACAGAAGACGGAAAGTGCGACGAAGGCGAATTGGCATGGTGAAGAACGCAATCCAGAAGCTGAGTAAAGTACTAAGACACAGGGAAAATTTCACTAGAAACAAAGAAGAGAGTGCTAGATTGTTATGTGATGTCAGTTCTTCAATACGGCAGTGAATGCTAGACAGTATCATCGAAGATGCGCAAAAAACTTGAAGCAGCGGAAATGTGGTCCTACAGAAGGATGCTTCGGATATCATCGACCGAGCATGTGAGCAATGATGAGGTGTTGGAAAGAATGGCAACGAAAAGAAAAATTAATAGTGAGCAGGACATGCAATTGAGGAAGGGGACTTGGAGAACCTGATACTAACAGGTCAGATAGAGGGAAAAAGAGACAGAGGAAGGCAGCGGATAACATATTTGAGGGGCCTGATCAGGTGGATGGCGGAACGGGGTTTGCGTGGTGTAACTGGAGAACACATACTAAGCGCCACCAGAGCCAGGGAGACGGGGAAAGCCATGATCACCTACGTCCTGAAAGGAACATTGCACATAGAAGAAGAAGAAGAAGAAGAAGAAGAAGAAGAAGAAGAAGAAGAAGAAGAAAAATAAGAAGAAGAATAAGAATAATAAGAAGAAGAATAATAAGAAGAAGAATAAGAAGAAGAAGAATAAGAATAAGAAGAAGAATAATAATAATAAGAAGAATAAGAATAAGAAGAATAAGAATAAGAAGAAGAATAAGAAGAATAAGAATAAGAATAAGAATAAGAAGAAGAAGAAGAAGAAGAAGAAGATTTTTTAGAAAAAGTGAATCAATTTTATAGCTCATTGTTTCCTAAAGAAGGAGCGTTTCATAACAAGACATTCATCAAGCAATTAGTGCACGTTGTTAATAATAATAAAATAAAGGCAGCTAAAAATTTGGAGGGTAAGTAATTAGGAATCTAGGTGATTTTAATAGTTACAATGAGAAAGACTGAGGGGGGGGGGAGGGAGGGAGGGAGAGAGAGAGAAAGAGTGATAGGAAGAAGGAGGGAGAGGGAGAGAGTAACAAGAGCAATAAAAGATAGGAAACCAGTCAGTTAAGTACCATACGTGATACACGCTTTGGGCGATCTCTCGAAAGAGACATGACTGACTGAACAGAAGATTATCCCGCAGTAGGTTGCCATTGCTTTCTGCGGTAGACTGGTTACCAGCCAAGGATATAGAACCCAATTTGTCCTATTATTTGACTCATTGCTAGAAGGAGGAGATGTATTATACTATTACGTAGTAATTAGTGGGGATATCAGTTTATTATTTCATAACAATAGAAAACCGATCCTCTACTTTATGACCAGTAGAAGCCTTAATCATGATTCCAACTATTATATTCAGTCAGTCAGTTAAGTGCCATACGTGATACACACTTTGGGCGATCATGTCTCAAAAGACAGAAGATTATCCCGCATAGGTTGCCATTGATTTCTGCGGTAGACTGGTTGCCAGCCAAGGCTATAGAAGCCAATCTGTCCTATTATTTAACCCATAACTGGAGGGAACAGACGGATTAATACCTTTACCATGGGTATTTGTGCGTAAGTGAATGCAAGGAATTCAAGTGGAATTCGAACTCAGCACCCCGATTTGTCTACTGTACCACAACGCGCATCCTAGTCTGTAGAAAGCCATCATCGCGCACGTCTTCGAGTGACATCACATACACACGCATATGTGAATAAAAAGACAAAAGGAAAACTATTTTTAGCCGACATGTTTCATTCTCTGAAGGGTTTTATCAAGGCAAATGTAACATTTATTAGGTTGCACATGTTTAAGTACAATAACAAGGATGTCATTGGTTTATCAAAGCTTTTAAGCAATAAAAAAACAAATGAGTATTTATCAGGTTGTTGAAAGGTCAATCAAAATATTGGGAGAATTCGAAGTACCATAATTCAAAATCTGGTAAGATAAAGTGTTATATACGTACCTATGAACATTATAAGTTATGTCCCAATCCTTCCTAAATACGTTGGACACTATTGTGAATGGTACTAGATTACAGTCTAGCGATTAACGTCGCCCGAACGCTTTCCTGATATTGTCGGACTCTCTGCGTTCCGGCAGAGTGTAACCCAGATGAGGCTCCGCCGAAGGATAGAATCTTGTTTGGGGAAAAGTAGACATTCAATTTTGCCCGAGCTATATAACTCGGATTACCCACTTTAAAAAGGGCTTTTGCCACATTGTGTTACAAATGGGGAAACAGCTAAATACCTCGATTGCTGTCTAGCGATTAGCGACGCTAAGACGCTTTCCTGACATTGTTGGACACTCTGCGTTCCAGAAGAGGGTAACCCAGACAAGGCTCCGCTGAAGGGTAGAGTCTTGACTGGAAAAAGTAGACTGAAATATTTGCCAGAGCTATATAGCTCTAATTACCCACATTAAAAAGGCCATGTCTCAAGTCGGGAGGTAGTTAAATACCTAAGGTTGCAGTCTAGCGATTAAATTCACTCGGACATTTTTCTTGCATTGTCGGACTAAATGCCTTCGGGTATAGAATAACCGAGATGAGGCTCCGCTGAAGAGTAGAGTCGCGTCTGAGGAAATGTAGACATTAAATTTTTGCCCGATCTGTATGGCTCGGATTACACACATTAAAAGGCTTGGTGCCACATTTTGTCTCAAGTGGTGAGGCATCTAAATATTTAAGATTGCCGCCTAGTGATTAACGTTGCTCAAAGGCTTTCTTGACATTGTTAGACTCTCTGTCTTCGGGGCGAGAGTAATCTAGACAAGGCTTCGCCTAAAGAGTAGAGTCTCGTCTGGGGAAAAGTAGGCATTTAGTTTTTGCCCGAGCTACATTAAAAAAGACGTGTACCATATTTTTCCGCTAAATAATCTAGATTGCTGTCTAGGCATGAACGTCGCTCAAACGCTTTCCTAACATTGTCGAACTGTCTACCTACGTGAGGGAGTAACCCAGACAAGGCTCCGCTGAAGAGTAGAGTCTCGTCTGGGTAAAAGTAGACATTCAATTTTTGCCCGAGCCACATGACTCGGATTACCCACATTAAAATAGCTTTTTTGCCACATTTTGTCTCAATTGGGGAGAGAGCTAAATGCCCTAAATACCAATATACCTATATTGATGTTTAGCAATTAACATCGCTCAGACTTAACATAGACTCATAAATCAGACTCTCAGACCAATACCATAGACATATAAAAACCCGTATATATATATATATATATATATATATATATATATATATATATATATAAAAAACAAAAAACCCTTCAACATATATAACAATGGTTTACAATTAAATATATATTCTGTAGAATAATATGATATGTGAAAAGTTTGCAGAGGAATGAAAGAGGGGCTAAAAGTTTAACATAGTTAACATTTCATTTCAGCCCCTCTTTCTATGGTATTGGCTACATATTTGTTTTTGTTGGTATTTGAATGTGTATATATAAATGTGTGCGTTCGTATGTATGTATATGTATATATGTATCTTTGTACGTGTACATATATGGGTATACATATATGTGTGTATGCAGGTATGTGTATACGCTTTTACGAGTGTATATGAGTTGTATGTGTACATATTTATGTTTTTTACAGACAGTACTAAAAGTGTACGATATTATAACTCTACTGCTGACCGGAAAATTTACCTACACTATGTTATTATTTTAATTTTTTTCTTATATTGTTAACCAAATAATTAGTATAATTTTTGATTATATATTGGTGTGGTGGTAATTATGATTAAAACGAATTGATTAACTATTATATCTTAATTGTTTAATTTTCTTAGGTTTTAAGAAAAAAATTCCAATTTCTTATCCTTTCACTAGTAATATGTAAATTTATTTTTAAAGTTAACAACTAAGTTTAAACAACTAAATTTAAATAATTAGGTTTACTTTTAAATTATTTTTTTTTTACTTTTATATTGTATTGTTATATTTGTTTTGTGGATTGTATAATTAGTATAATTTTGTTAATATAGTAAAGTGAGTATTTTGTGATCACAACAGATTAACTAACTATTATCTCTTGAATATATTTTTAATTTTTAGACTCCAGTTTTTTTACCGTTAACTCATATTGTTTATTGATTTTTTATTTTCTTTTTTTTTCTTTTCTCATTTTCTCCTATCATCTTTTCTTTCTATTTTAAATTTATTCCTATTTTAAATTTCTTCTATCATCTTTTATCTATTCCTATTTTAAATTTGTATTTTTATTATTTTTTCTATATTATTTATTCCTATTTTAAATTTATTCTATCTTTTCTTTCCAATTTAAATTTATTCCTCCGTTCCTTTTTCCTTTTCTTTTTTCCTTTTTCGTTTGTGCTTCAAGATACTTACCCTTTCTTTGTAACTCTTCCCCCCCCCCTCTCACTCTTTCTCTCTCTCACCTAACCCACTTTCTTTACGTTTCAAATCCACGGGTCGGCAACCTAACTGTTAGACGAATGTATCTTCGAACTTTTGTTGACATTGGCAGCGACGCGTGTCATCTGATTGTATGTTGCGTGTATATATGATTTATGTATGAATATATGTATGTGTTAGTCAAACTGATGTATTTTTTCTTTAAATTTTTTCTTTTAAGGGAGCGACCGTTATTTTTATTCGTTTTTTTTAGGTCTTTGTGAATCTCATTTGTGTAAAATCCTTTGTTAAATAAAGGCGGAAGCTGATGATGGTTCGCCTGAAATAGGCCTATATCTCGGATTCACCATGAGATAATGTGTTTGCCTTAATGTTTCTTATATTTGCTCTATATGCATATATGTTTAGAGCTCTCTTAGAGAGTTATTCAACCACTGTATGTACAGGATACTCCTTTGGATTCTTCTATACCCACACTTTATGCTGATATATATATATATATATATATATATATATATATATATATATAGGGTGTCCATAATGTCCGTGTGCAGCTATTTAGATATGTTGCAGAATTACATTATTCCGCAGTTTGAACCAATTAAACTTGAAATACAGTGTTTCAACAAGATGAAGCACCTTGTCACATTGCTCTGCGTGTTAGACAATTTCTAAATCAGGAAGTTCCTAACAGATGGATCGGAAGGGGTAGATCATTTTACTGACCTCCACGTTCGCCAGATTTGACTCCATTAGATTTTTTTATGAGGACATGTGAAAACAATTGTGTATGCAACCAAACCTAGTTCATTAGAAGATTTGAAAGCTAAAATAACTAATGTGATTTCAGGTATTACTGCAAATCATTTGGTAAATGTTTTCTGTGAACTGCCAAATCGTATTACCCTTTGTATTACTAAAGATGGAAGACATGTGGAGACATAATTCCATAGTGATAGCGCGAAATGACGACAGAACCATGTATTCAAATGCAATGTAACGTGTTATGACCGGATTTAAAGGTGATTTTATTAAGTGTGGATTGTTTGGATTTAATGTACATGGCCTCCTATATCTGAAGGTTCTTTTTACTGTGTGTATGAGTAAGGATTATTGTATAGACTCACATTGCAAATTTGCGAACTGCGTTTGTTATTTTTGGTAACTATTACCGTTGCCTAGCGGAGTTTTATGTCAACACAAAATAAAGTCGTCGGTGATGATGTATGTTACTGTATTACCGTCTTAATAACCTCTCTGAAGATGACTCATGCGAGCCGAAAGCTTAGAACCAAATTAATAAAAATTATCCCAATGTATTTGGCATAATGGGCTGCCCTTTTTGCTGATGACCATGCATTCGGTTTTCTTAAAGTTAATTTCTAGTCCTTTCTTGTTACTTTCTTCAGCTACCTTCTGTAGGAGGTCTTATAGTTTCCTTTCTGTGTCTACTATCAGCACTGTATCATCTGCGTACCTTAGGTTGTTTAAATTGTAGCCTCTGATTACGAATCCAGGCATAACTTCTAAGTTACTCAAAATAATCTCGTTGTACAAGTTGAACAGATCCGGTGAAAAGACACATCCTTGTCTTACGCCCCTTCCTCCCTTTGTATATCTGCTAAATCCATTACCTGTCCGTATACAAGCGATTTGCTGCCGGTAAAGATTCTTGATTACTCTCAAGTCTTTCCCGAATATGTCAATGCTGCTGAGCATCTCCATGAATTCTTTGTGGCGTATTTTGTCAAACGTCTTCGCATAATCAATAAAGCACAGGTATAAGTCCTTCTTCATTTGTATTGCCCTTTTAAAGAGCATCCTAATCATAAATATGGCATTCCTTGTTCCCGTGTCTTTAACGAAACCGCACTGTTTTTGTCCTATCTCTGGCCTGATTCTGCTTCTCGCTCTATTCATCAGGATTCGGACGATCAGTTTTGTTATATGGCTCATTAAACTGATGGTTCTGTGGAGTTCGTACTCGTTTGCTCCTGGCATCTTAGGTAGTGCTATGAAGATCGACTTGCTGAGGTCATCTGGTATTACTCCACTATTATAAATTTCATTTATTATTTCAATAATTTTCTATACCAAATTCTTCCAGGGCTATCAGTAGCTCTATGACTATGCCGTCTGGTCCAGCTGCTTTGTTTCTATTCAGTTTGGCTCCTGCAGATTCCACTTCAGACTTTAATATTTCCGGTCCATCCTCATCTTTGCGTATTATTGGTTGCTCTCTCTTGTCGAAGAAAAATCTTTTATATATTCTTCCCATCGTTGGAGTATTTCCTCTTTTTCCATTATGATTGTTCATCCTTGGATTTTATACATCCTGTTGAAGAGCAGGTTTTTTGTCCTATCTGTTCTTTTATTTCTTTATACATGTCTGCTTTGTTATTCTTGCTCAATCTCTCTACTTCTGCACATTTGTCATTGAGCCATTCCTCTTTAGCCTGTCTACATTTTCTTCTTATTTGCTTGTGTAGTTCCCGGTACTCCATTCCATGTCTTGATATCATTTTCTGCTTCCTTTGCATCATGTCCAGAATCTCATCAGTCATACACTCGTTTTTCTTTCTGCGCCTAATTTCCTTCCTGTTACCCCACCCAAATCTCACTCTGCAAACTATTTGCTCAAGGTAGTTAAGTATATCACGCGTTTCTTTCCTCTGTCTCTCTTTCTCTCTGACATGAGAGTATCAGATTCTCCAAGTCCTTCTTTCTCATTAGATGTCCCAGGAACTTCAGCTGTTTTTTTCCTGATGTTAAGTATTTGTTTCATTTCCGTTTGCATCCTCCATACAGCCTCATATATTTGGTCCATGGTATCCTCAGCATCCTTCTGCAGAACCCTATTTCGCTTGCTTCAAGTCTCTCCTTCATCTTCGATGAGATTGTCTAGCATTTACTGCCATAGTTATAACTACTGGCTGATGTCCACATATGAAACTTTTACTGAAAAGCCGATTAAGATTAACTAGAGTTGTGAACTCCGGGTGCCGGATCAACAGTGTCTCAAGAGAAAAATGGTGTTGGATTTTATGTTTGGAGTCAAAACAACTCGGTAAATTTTGATCACAAGGCTCAGAAAGTAGACAAGAGAAAGTGTTTATATAAAAATATTATTTGACCTTATTTACTATTTCTTTAAATCACACCGAACTGAAAGAGAGAAACAGACTGATATCAAAACACCCTATGAGTAAATGATAAACGTTTCGTTATTTTAAAATGCGTTTAACTTGCGAGCTTCATTTTTTAAAATCATTTCTCGCAGAGAAAATCAATAAAACCACTAAGATGCAAGTGGTTACTCACTGCTAGAAAATATGAGAAAAAATTACTCTTAAAGAGAGAACAATAAGAGAATAAGGTTTTTGAAGATCCAAACTGATTGGAAAGCAAGAATCCGGAAGAGGTTCCTACAAACGAGAAGTGTGATAGAAGAAACTGTTAGCATAAAACTTACGGCTATATCCAGCCATTTTAACTGTAAAATGATGAGAATTTGCTACCAATCTAGCACTGGGCTTAAATTCTTAAAGTCTAGATACTATAGATAGCAGTCCCTCCAAACATCTTTGATGAAAGTATGAAAAGGCACAGTTATGCTACATTACGACGTTTGGAAGATTACTGAAGCCGAGATATAATACTGTTAGCATTTGGTTGCATCTAGCAATTTTATCTGTAAAATGATGAGACCTTGCTACTAGTTCAGTAAATACCGTACTGTCTTAAGAGAAATAAGAAAGTGTAACACAGAAACCAAGCAAATTATGATAATTTATCGTTACATTGACTAATGAGAACATCTCTCATATGTAATACTATTTTTATTTTAAATTGAAAATAAAGACAAAAAAATCTCCAACATTTAGATATTTTTTATGTTGGTTCTAAGCTTTCGGCTCACATGAGCCATCTTCATAGAAGTTACAGGGACGTTAACATAAAAACATCTACGATCAAAGATGATTTTATCTTGTTTTGACATAAAACTTTGCTAAGCAACGATAACAGTTACCAAAAAGCAAACGCAGTTCGTAAATTTGTAATGCGGTTCTATGACGTCACACCGCGTGAGAGCTCGAAATATTAACAGAACCATATATTTAAATGCAATTTAATGTGTTATGAGCATATTTAAACGTGATTTTATTAACTGTGGGTTGTTTTGATTTATGTAGATGGCCTCCAATATCTGAAAGTTCTTTTTACTGTGTATATGAGTGAGTATTATTGTATTGATGACTAATTATTGTATTGTTGTATATATATATATATTTATATATATATACACACACGGCTATTTATGCAACGTTCTTCAGCAATGAATTGAACACTTTTGGCTACTGGTGTTTGTTTACATATATGTGTATATAACACGGTAAAATTTGCCTTCCTCCGCCGTGAGCCGATAGCTTTAGAGGTAGAATGATGTCATATCGGTCGAATTTCAATCCTGACTGGAATCAATTTGATGTGTAAATTTACTGATGAACTCTGTTACTGCGAAACAGGAGTGTTTACGGATGACCGTTTATGCTCTCACCCGTCGACTGAACACTTGTGGGAAGTGGTAGGCTTTAAAAACAGTAAATACACTTACGCATCGTTCTTCGGCAATGAATTGAAGACTTTTGGTGTTTGTTTACATTGTAATGCGGTTCTATGACGTCACACCGCGTGAGAGCTCGAAATATTAACAGAACCATATATTTAAATGCAATTTAATGTGTTATGAGCATATTTAAACGTGATTTTATTAACTGTGGGTTGTTTTGATTTATGTAGATGGCCTCCAATATCTGAAAGTTCTTTTTACTGTGTATATGAGTGAGTATTATTGTATTGATGACTAATTATTGTATTGTTGTATATATATATATATATTTATATATATATTTAGATATTTTTTATATTGGTTCTAAGCTTTCTAAGAAGTCTTGTAAATAGCACACTAAAATCTGCCTTCCTTCACCGTGCGCCGATAGCTTAGAAATAAAATCTCCGACTGATGTCAACTCGGTCGGGTTTCAGTCCCGGCTGGAAGCAGTCGGATGATGTCTAGCCGAACTGCTGAACCGTGATACAACGAAACAGGACAGTATACGGATGAATGAATATATATATATATATATTATAAATTATAGTTTAGAACCTGTTCAAATTACAATCTCCTACAAAGTGTGCATTTTGTTTCGACATTGAAATGACAATGTCTCATCAGGTGGTGTGGAAAGGAATGGAAAGCCTCTTTTCTTATATTTGGCGAGTTGTATGTGGGATGTAGGTGGGGTTAGTGATAAGGGGAGAAGTCTTGTAAATCGTCCGTCAGCATTTTGAAAAGAGGGAATGATTAAGAAATAGAGTTGATTAATAAATTTGTTGGGAATTTTCTAGACAGATTTAACATTAAAAGAAAGGGTATAGCTTTTTATGGCCTAATGTCTGGATTTTTCTTCGGGTTTAATAAAACGGGAGAGTAAGGAAGTCTAATGGTGGGGACGAATAGGATTAGACGCGATGAAGTCGGAATGGTAGTTACCATTGATTGGCCCTATCGTTCTTATTTATTTGTACAACTATACAATATTTTTTTAAAACTCAGTTTTTATAATTAATCTAATTTTGTATATTTAACCTTAATTTTAAATTTAGGAAATCCTTTTTTTTTTATAAAACTTTAAAATAGATAACAGTTTATGGTATGGAATAGGTGAAATTTGATGTAAGAGTGTTGTTTATATTATAAAGGTTTATCGTCTCTAAGGGGTCCTAATTTTGGCTTTTGTAGTATTTTTGGCATGATTGTAAAGTTTCATGCCTCTGATTTAAAAAGCCTGTTGCTATTCATGAATTTAATGATTTCAATTTTTTCTCAAAATCAAAGGAAACATGGTTCCTTTATTGATTTAGATGTTTGCTTGTTTGAGAATTTTCCATTTAACTTTATGTGTTTTATTTTCGTTTTTTAACTTCCAAATGTATTTGGAAAGAGACGTCATGTTTTGTTTTTCTTTGTTATTAAAGGATGAGAGGTGATTGTAAAAGCGCTTTTTAAATATGTTCATTGTGTTTCCGATATAAATTTTCTCATCTTTGGGATTCTCCATGGATGAAATGGATGAAATCGAACACATATATATAAGGGATTTCGTTAAACATTTATTAGGAATGGGGCATTGGTTTGGGTTTCTACAGTTACAGATGTTGTTATTATGTCCCAGTTTAAAGCTAACTAAGTTATACCATATGATTTTTCTGTTTCTATTTCTTTTTTGAGCTCCTGAATTTTTCCACAAAATTAATTTTGGAAGATTGATGTCCGCTGTCTTTAAGAATTTTATCGTAAAATACTTTGTATTTATCGAATATTTCTTCATTTGATGAATGTATGATAATGTGGCGTTCAACTGATGATGGAATAAGCTTGATAATGGATGGTGAGGAATTAGAGTTGGGGTTTATAAAGATTGGGTTAGCATTATTTTTTATGTAAGGTTGGAAAGTGTTATATACTAAGTCTAATGTTATGTCTAGGAAGTCAACTTGTTTTTATTAGGGTTAATTACTACGTTAAGACCAAAAGATTTAATGACTTTATGAATTAATTTTCTAGTTCTATCAACCTTACCTCCAGTAGATTTATTTATTATCATGAGTCTGTCATCTTTATACAGTCCTATATTTTTAGTGTCAATTTCTTTATACGCTGTGAGGTTGTACAATAGGAATGATCCAACTAGATCCGAAGATTCTGCAGAATCCAGGGTTCCCATAGATAAATCAAAATTATCCGCTGAATTTTTTGTCCATTGTTCGGTGTTGTGTATGAGAACTGATTTTCTGCAGTTCAAAATTATTTTGATTTCATTCTTTGAGATGTCCGAATAGAGTTCCGCGAATTCCAAGGCAAGATTGAAAAGGCTCTCAGATACCGGTGGGTAAAAGTCCACGATGTCAAATTGTAGGAAATTGGCATTATTTTTCCCCAAAGTTCTCGAACCAGTTGATTACATCCATTTTCCCCCTCCATTGCATAAACTGGATTTTTTCTTATTTGTTGGTTAACTCTTTCTAGTGTTACCTTACTAATTCTACCAATTTCTGATTTTGTAGGGTTTATAATACTAGTGGGTAATTTTCGGTAGAATTCAGGCTTATGGCCTTTTAAACGTATGTATGCCTATTTTGTTGTAATTTTAGGGACTCTGTCGGTGATTTTCAGGTCATCCGTAATTTGTTTGTCTGAGTAGTTGATTCTATTTATGTGGCTTTGGTGCTCCGTGTTCATTTTCTTGTAGCTTTTTGTTAGGTTTTCTTAATTAGGTTTTTGTACTCTTTGGGGTCAGCTTACAGAAACTCCAGTTTTTTTTCCCGATTTGACAAAGACCTTGTTAGATTCGTTTATGATACTGACCAGTGTGTCTAGGTGTTTAAGGAATTTGTTTTTGCGTTTGTGAAAGGTGATTTTGTTTATAATAGGTCGTTCTCGAAGTTAAAGAGTTTGTAAAGAAAGGTGCGGTCTTTACGTCTTTAAATCCAAATGTGTCCTTAGTATCTAAAACATCATGGCCTTTAATGAAGAATATATATATATATATATATATATATATATATATATATATATACAAGTCAACCATCCGTCCGTGCATGGAGTACTGCTGCCATTTATGGTCAGGTGCCCCTGCCGTTCTCCTCAGTGTTCTTGACAAGTTCCAAAGGAGAGTCTGTAATGTGATAGGTACTGATCTGGCGACTCGACTGCAGCCACTTTCCCATCGTCGAAATGTGGCCTCCCTCTGTCTCTTCTATAAATACTTTCATGGCTTCTGCTCGGATGAGCTTAAGTCACTGATGCCTCCTCAACAGGTGTTTACCCGTGCAACCAGACTGGCAACTGGGTCCCAGTTAGCCAAATGCAGACGACAATTCTACTCCTGCAGCTTCCTCTCTCGCACTTCCCGCCTGTGGAACTCACTCCCGTATTCTTGCTTTCCTGACGGCTACAACCTCCAGAAATTTAAATGCAAAGTTAATACTCATCTACTAACCACTGGACTCTAGCTCTCTCCCCTCCCCTGTATAACCTTCCCTTTCTCTCCACCTATGTATCTGTCATTGCACCTGCTTTCTCAGCTTTCTATTGTTCCTTTCTAACTAGTTTGTACTCCTCACTCTTTTCTAATTAATCTTATGTAATTTTATGTAACCCCCTGCACATCAGTGGCGTTTCTGCCTTGCTCGGGGTGACATGATTAAAAAAAAAAATATATATATATGTGTGTGTGTGTGTGTGTGTGTGTGTGTGTGTATGGTCATATTGTGTCTATTTTTGTGCTGATCATTTCCAGTTCACTAATCAGTTTCTTCATGTTAAGATGAAATTTCTCAAGAAATGCGCAGGATTTTTTTTTCACCTAAGTAATTTTAATCTTTTCCAATATCGTCTTCAGGATTAAATTTGGTTAAAAGAGATTATGGTACTTTCTTTATTGAATTTCATCTTAACATCAAGAAATTAATCAGAGAACTGGAAAGGGTCAGTATAAAAATATATAGACACAATATGTTCATATTATTCAATGAAACAAGCTTGAATTACTTTCTGGTGCCTATATATATATTAGTCATCCACATACAAGCCCGTTTAGCTGTATCACAGCTCATCAGTGTGGCTAGACATATCCACTTGCTTCTGGGCCGGGATCGAAACTCGACCGATTTGGTGTTAGTTGGAGTCTCTACTCCCTAAGTCATCATGGCATGGGGTCAGAGAAGGGAAATTTTAACGTCTTGTATGTGAGCAGTGTATACAGACGCCAGTTAGCGAGAGAACACAATATGTATGTATCAGGGACGTGTCATCGAGGTAGACAAGTTAGACAGTGTATACTCTGAATAAAATAGATCAGTAGCTACATTTTTATTCTGTGGTACAATAGGCATCGAATCCAACAAAATTATAAAGGTTACGCTGATTAATATGTATAAAATGAAATATATATACTTGTTGATTTACTCCATGAAGGTCACAAGGTGTCTACTGTCTCTAATTACGTTCCTTATATATATATATATATATATGTGTATTATAGGGTTCGGACCAAGTCAGCACGTAGTCCAAAGAAAAAACCTCGATACGACTAATCAACTAACAAAAAGCGCTTAATACTTAAGTAGAGCGAAATAAATAAAAACATACCTAGTGAGCCAGACGGACCTACCTAGGTTTCACCTAAACGGATTGTCAGGGAGAGCTGGTAGGTTCGTCTGGCTCACTAGGTAATTATATATAAATATTGATCATTTAATTTTTTAGTTTTTGGTCATAATAAAATTAGACAAGTATATAGTTTTATTAAAAAGTGTTCAATACAATTATATTGTAGAACTGTTGAATATTCTTCATTTGTAAACGAGTTATTACGCGACCTAGGTTTCTACTATGTGGTGTCTGCAGGCGATTTGTGATAATTGATTTTACCGTTTTTTTTTTAAAGAACGCTCACGTAACGGAGATTTTTTGAACGCGCAATTTTCAAAATTAAAACGTTTTCATCCATGGTTGTGTGACAATAATAAGTATTTTATGATACGTCGACACTTAGTCATAATTTATGTTCTTTCATTCAGTAATTCATTTTTGTTTGGGAATAACATAGTAGCTAATTTTTCTTCCTGGCACAGTCTACATATTAGGTCGCGTAATAATTCGTTTACTAATCAAAACTTATTTATAAATGAAACTTTGTCTCTGTGTGTGTATGTGTGTGTGTGTGTGTGTGTGTGTGTGTGTCCCCGATACCTATAGACTTCGAAACAGCTGAACCGATTTTCTTGAAAATTTACACAGTTGTACTATAAGCGTCTGAGAGTGTTCTTAGCTAGTTACCCCCGATAAATATCGAAAATCGATAATCGAAAAAATCGGGTTATAGAAGGAGTGGTCCGATTTTAATTAAATTTGATACACTCATAGACAAAGACATAAGAAACGATATTCAGAAGTTTCAAGGTTGCAGTTCTTACAATAGTGCAGAAAATTGATAATATATATATAAGGCAAGATGTTTGTGTGTGTGTGTTCTGTTTATCTGTCTGTATGTCCTTTATACAAATCTACAATTTTTATCCGATTCTCACCAAACTTCACACAAATATTCTTTCGGCTGAGTCTGAGCTCCAGGAACAAGGATTAGTTTTAAAACTTTCATTACATCCGAGAAACGCCGGGCTATATATATATATATATATATATATATATAGGGTAAAGAATTTCTCACTTTAACTGGGCATTGTAACTGAGCACGTTCATACCAACTTCGAAGTTTCGTGAGGACAACGTTATGATGCCCTCACTCATCGGGGGGGGGGGGGGGCTGGTTTTCTTGCAAGAAATAAATCTAATTTTTTGCAAGGTATGAATCCATCTTTTCCCCCCCAGCTATGGGTAAATAGCACAACAGATCATGTTCTATAACCTTGTGGGGCAACCCGTCTATGTGAAGGAAAACTTTGAATTCAAAATCTGAGTAGGGTAATTTGGGGACCTTGTGACACACTATACATGCTAGTTCTTTAAAGTGTTGGGCTTCGACACAAGCTTTTGCCACTATAATCAAATTATGTGTGTGCATAGTACTGGCTGTTTAATTTTATATACTAAGCTGCTGTACCCTCAGTTTATATAGAGTAACATTTATATATATATATATATGATTAGGTTTTGAAGCCTGTCACAATGCGTTTAGTAAAATAAAGGAAGGTAAATAGTTGTTGGGTATCAATTTTCCTTACACCTGAGCCAGTATGAATTTGCAACCGTCAGGGTAGCTATTTGAAAAGTCTGAGAAACGTGCAAAGATAGAATGCCAAATCAACTTCCTAAAACGATGTATCAAAAGCAACACGGTGCCCATCACCATCGGGAGTACCAACTTCCCGGCATGCCTCAAATTACTAAGCCACAAACAATCGCTTCACTGCCTGCATGAGTTTTGCATAATATTTCATCTTAATAATAACATCAACGTTTTGACGATGAAACTTTACTTTCAGTAAGTTTGTAGCCTTCTTCATTTCTTCACACACACACACACACACACACACACACACACACACACACACAACAATTAACAACAGCAGCAGCAGACAAGAAGGACCATTTGTTGAAAGGCACGGACTCAAACACAAGCTCTTCTAACATTCTGAAGATGAGATTTTAATCTCGAAATATTAATTTATAATAAATAGGTGATACTCAACAATTGTTTACCTTCCTTTATTTTACTAAACGTATTGTGACAGCCTTCAAAATCTAACCATAATGCTTCAAGCAAATTACAAAACCTTCTTATATATCTATATATCTATATATATATGTGTGTGTGTGTGTGTGTGTGTGTGTGTGTGTGTGTGTGTGTGTGCAAGTAAATAAATTCTCGACTGTAAAGAAGTCTTTACTCCAGAATAACTGGATTCTGCGACAGTATCAAGTTTAAATCACCGTTTTATTTTGGGCCACAGCGGCTATCTCCTACTGGCTGTGTGACATCGTTCAACAGGGGCAAGTAAGAAATGATTATCTCCACGTGGACACGTGACCTTACCGGAGAAAATTCTACGAGCTCGGCTTACCAAAGACATCGTCCAGTACAAAATTTAAAATCGATCATGCGCTTCGATCAACACGCCCGGCCAACCTCAAATATTGAAATTTATCGCTTCAAGCCTCAGGAAGTAACTTATTGAAAATAGCTGACCTCTTGGATGTCTGGATCATTTGTTATCGGATTTATCCGTTTTTTTTTCTTTTCGTTTATAAGCCGCCATATTTTTTGGTTTCGGATAGCTATGTCGGTTTTAGTGTTGGGAAGAGCTTATGACTCAGAACTTGTGTTTCAACGATTTGTTACTGTCGGTCGCTCACCTTAATAGAACCAGAAGAAAAACTTTCCGCTGAGACACAATAACTGTGTAGAGTTGGTAAATTTTCATTAGTCCTTTCATGAGTGTTCTTCAAGTCTAGCCAGCATGTATGTAAATGAAATAGGTTGAAAGATCAAGATTAAGTCTATCTAAACTTATTTATAAATGGAACTTTTTGAGTGTGTGTGTGTGTGAGTGAGTATGTGTCCGTTATCTATAGACTCCGAAACGGCTGAACCGATTTTATTGAAAATTTACACAATTGTACTATAAGCATCTGCGAGTGTTCTTAGCTAGGTTTTGTGTCGAGGTACCCCCGATAAATATCGAAAATCGATAATCGAAAAAAATCCGGTTACAGAAGGAGTGGTCCGATTTTAATCAAAAATTGATACACTCATAAACAAAGACATAAGAAACGATATTCAGAAGTTTCAAGGTTGCAGTTCTTACAATAGTGCAGAAAATCGATAACATATATATATAAAAGGTAAGATGTTTGTGTGTGTGTCTGTTTATTTGCCTGTATGTCTGTATTTTTTTCAGCCCTTTTATTTTAGTTTTTGCTTCGGGTAGGTATAATTCTAGTTCTTAGTTTCAGCCATGATACCATTTACTCAGAGGACTTATTTAGCCTTCAAAATTCAGTTTACGACGAAAAAAACTTATTTATATCGATACCAGGAAATCAAAATTTGACTTACATCCATTCATTTTTCTTTCAGTTTACGGTTTCGCTTTAACTGGAAACAACTATTGCTTTTTAGTCTTTCGTGCCGACGTCCAAAGAGTCTGAGCTCCAGGACCATGGATTAGTTTTATAGCTTTCATTACACCCGAGCAACGCCGGACTATACTGCTAGTATATATATATATATATATATATATATATGCGATTGGTAAATTGTCGCAATTATTTTATTATTTCAAATATTTTTTAGGCTGAGTCTGAACTCCAGGACCATGGATTAGTTTTAAAGCTTTCATTACACCCAAGCAACGCCGGGCTATACTGCTAGTTGAAAATAAAAGCATTATGAAACAGTCAAAATACATGGATTCTAAACAGAACTATTTATTTCGTTCATAATAGATGTGCAGCTCGTGTGACGATTAGCGAATTAGAATTAGAAATCAACGAGTTCGTAACGTTCCCTTTGACGTAAATATCATGCAGAATGGTAAGAGTCCATATCTTCTCTATGGGTTAAATAGCAGGGGTGACTAAGCACATTTGCTTTGAGGGGGCAAGCAGTCTAGAAAAAGGAAAACTCTGAATTCTAAACAAGTTTAAAGAGGGATGGACTTCGTCTGATTATATTGCCCTAGAAACACCAGAACTGCTATCGATGCAGTACATGTTGTGCTGCTAGTGATTTACAAGTATGGTGACATCACAACATTTGCATACTGCCTCCTCCACTGAACACAATTCACGGACGCAATGCGAGATTTATAGTAACGATAGACAAAGGCTATTCTCTATAACACTTTCTTTAAATTAAATGCTACCATATTGTTGTTATTTCTGTGATTAGCTTATTAAAGATTTGAAAGATTTAATTATGTAACCGTAATTAAAAACTCTTAGACGTATTCTGCTTACGAAATAAAAAAGGTCGTCTAGTGTCAGTCAGTTAAGTGCCATACGTGATACACGCTTGGGCGATCATGTCTCGAAAGAGACATGACTGACTGGGCATATGATTATCCCGCAGTAGGTTGCCATTGCTTTCTGCGGTAGACTGGTTGCCGACCAAGGCTACAGAACCCAATCTGTCCTGCTATTTAACCCATAACTGGAAGGAAGAGACGGATTAATACCTTTCCCAAGGGTATTTGCGCGTAAGTGAATACAATGGATTCAACTGGAATTCGAACTCGGCTCCCCGGTTTCTCGTTCCAAGTCGATATCAACTGTACCACAAAAGCGAGAAAGACTATTAGACAATTTGGGGATAAAATTATACCCAAATTTTGCTTCAAAATACTATTTAGCGTAAGTATTTTACTAGAAAGTCTTATAATTTTACTGCTCATAGTCTAGTGCTTAACATTATCCTTTCTTTTTTGGTTCTCTTCTAAGTGTTATGGTTGACAAAAAACACTAGCCTACTTATTCGGTTCATCAAATGTAGTATAGCAAAGTAGAAAATATAAGTTTCGTAAAAAATATAAAAAATTGCAAAATGGGAATAAAAAAAAAGCGAGAAAGAAATAACGAATAAAAAATTAATGTATAAAGTTAAAAAAAAATTCACTATTCTCAAAAATTACGTATTAAAGAAAAATATAAAAATATGTCTCAATTTAAAAAAAAAGTTACCGCTGTTTTGGAGTCGAAGATAACTTTTTAAAAAATTTCATGGAACAGACTGAGCAAATCCTTCCCAGTATCTGAGTTGGTCAGTAACCAAGATTTGTTGAATTTTTCATGTTTTTGCTTTCAGGAAAAATCTTGCGGTAAATAAAAGAAAGTTACGTTGCTTTTGTTGAAACTATGCTTCATTTGAATGTCGTTGTTGACAATGTTGAATAGTGGAGATAAGTAGACTAAAAATTCTGGTCCCCTTTTGTGTGTTTTGGAGTATGTTTCCTTAAGAAATAAACATCGGTTTTAATGTTGACAGTCCGTCGTTTAACTTAATTATTTCTTAAGATGGTTGATCTCTTTTCGCTCCTGTCTGCCGATATTTTTAAACTGCTGCCGAAAGGCTTCAGCAGTCGAAATTTATCAGAAGGTGATTATATTCAGATACTCACCTCATTAAACGTAACCATTGTAACAGTAAAAATTTATCTTGATTGACTCTCGAACCTTGTACAGTAAAAAAACCTTATTATTAACAAATGGCAATTGTATTTGGAACAAAACTGTACTGTAACGTCTTTTTAGAAAAATTCGAAATATAAATTTTAGCAAAATGGAATGAAATCAGAATAATACATTATATTATTTTGGCTGTTGGACGATTTCATAGTAAGACTTTTTCGTAAGAACGTTCCCAGAAGAATTCTGCGTAATGTATTATCGTATAACAATTCTTAGGCAAATTCGGAATTAAATATTTGCCTTTGAACACTCTCGTAACTCCCCAGATGACTTAACAAATTACTTCAAATAATCTCCTTATATATATATATATATATATATATATATATATATATATATATTTTAATTCAGATACTTCAATCCAAGGGAAAAAAGCAGGAAGATAAATTCCAAAAAAACCCGATCCTAATTAATATTAAAAGTTTATTTTAATATTAAAAAATGATAGAGGAAGAGAGCTCCATGTAATAAAATATTACAGAGCAAATATATATATTAAAAAAGGATTAATTCAAAGATGTTGAATGGCCATTTCGATATGAAGATCCCCACGGGGAACGACACATCACCTCAGCAACAGAAAAAAACCTTGTTGCTGAGGTGATGTGTCGTTCCCCGTGGGGATCTTCATATCGAAATGGCCATTCAACATCTTTGAATTAATCCTTTTTTAATATATGTATATATATATATATTTTAATCATGTCACCGCAAGCAAGGCATTCCACTGCCTGCCACTATAGCGCAGGGTGTTACACAGGGCGATAGACGAGTTAGGATGTACATAGGGGGAGAGTTGGAGAGAATGGGAAGGTTAGTGTGTTAGGAGGTGTCTATTGATCTTACATTTAAACTCCTGGAGGTTATAGCCGTCGGGGAAGCAAGCATGCGGAAGGGAATTCCACAGGCGGGAAGTGCGAGAAAAGAAGTTATTGGAGTAGTAATTGCGGTTACATTTCATCGGTTTCACTGTATGTATATATATATATATATATATATATATATATATATATATATAATAAGTACCACGCATATATAATATGTAAACAATATAATATATATAACAAACTGCATATTTATATATATATATTGCTATTTATAATTATATACATACACTTTTCACACACACACACACACACACACACACACACACACACACACACACACACACATATATATATATATATATATATATAAGCCTTTGCTTTCCCGGAAAACTTGCGATATTTCCAAACAATGTAATATTAAATTTGCGCGAATAATTGATGTGTACACGTTTACACTCGCACCATAAAATCATTGTTTTTTTTTATTAACTGCGTAGAAACCACCTCGCTTTATCAAAACTCTGCATATGTGATTATACTATCTAAAAAGCAGTTCTACTCACAAGAGTCACTAGCCTGAAAATCAGATATGTAACTTATTAGATTTCATAGTTTAAGCGGGATTAGTCGGAAAATTAGGATGGAATGAGAAAAGAGAACAATAGAGATAGTAGCAAAAGAAAGAAAGAAAAAGAGAGAGGAGAGAAAGAGAAACACAAAGGGAGGGGGAGAGAGAGAGAGAGAGAGAGAGAGAGAGAGAGAGAGAGAGAGAGAGGAGAGAACGAAAGAAAAAAGAAAAGAAAAGGAGAGAGGTACGGACAAATGATTGACGAATAAGCAAAATTAATGAAGAGAGAAAGAATAAATATTAAATATATATAAATATTTTAAAGAATAAAAAAAAGAAATAGAGAGGAAGACCTGAAAATAATTAAGAGAGAGAGAGAGAGAGAGAGAGAGAGAGAGACGATTAAGAGATGAAAAGAGAATGAGTCTATATATATATATATATATATATATATTCCATTTGTAAACGAGTAATTACGTGACCTAGGTTTCTATCATGAGTGAAGACACCACTCATGGTAGAAACCTAGGTCGCGTAATAACTCGTTTACAAATGGAAAATATTCAAAAGTTCTACAATATAATTGTATTGAACACTTTTTAATACAAATGTGCACTGGTCTAACCTTATTATTACTAGCAACTAAGGAATTAAACAATCAATATATATATTTGATTTGATTTACTCAACAAATGCTTTAACAAGAAAAAATACTTGTTACAAAATAAATTTAAGAGTTAATATAATAGTCTTTTGCTTTGATCACATCCTTCATCCTGTCAGGCATTGACATCACAAGCTTCTTCAATGTATCTAATGGTATCTCCTGACAAGCAGCTTGTATTTGTTCCCAAAATGTGTCTTGCGAAGTAATATTAGATTTATTAATTCGAGAGGGGGGGGGGAATAAGAAAAAAGTCAGTTATATCCAAATAATGAGTAGTTTCAAAATAATTTGTTCAATAGATTATAGGAAAAATTAGATATAACTTCTTTTTAATACATTTCTTTTTTTTTTTTTTTTTTTTTAATCATATCACTCCAAGCAAGGCGAAAACGCCACTGATGCGCAGGGGGCTACGTAAGAGTGAAAAGACTGGAAAAGAGAAAAACCGGAAACCACATCCTAAACAGGAAACAAGGGACGAGCCTCTTCACCTGATCACACCTAATTTTAAATAATCAATATTTATTAGTAATTTACTTGGATTTTTACTTTGTATTTGAATTTCAGTGATGTTTTTAGGAAAATCACCCCTGTCCTAATACAGTGTTAGGACAGGGGTGATTTAAAACTTTATTTTGATATCTCATAAATGATAAAATAGTTCTTTTCCTAATACTCTTGCACAGTATTATATATATATATATATATATATATATATATATATATATATATATATATGTTTTAATTTTATCACCCCGAGCAAAGTAGTAACGCCACTGATGTGTAGGGGGCTACATAAGAGTAAAAAGATTAGATAGAAGAGAGTGACGAGAAAGACGAACCAGTTAGAAAGAAGCAAGAGAAGAATGGAAAAACAAGTGTTATGACAGTTGCAAAGGTGGAGAGAAAGGAAAAAATATACAGATGGTGAAGAAAGAACTAGAGGAGTCAAGTGGTTAAGAGATGAGTATTGACACTGCATTTAAATTTCTGGAGGTTGTAGCCGTCAGGAAAGCAAGAATATGGAAGCGAGTTCCACAGGCGGGAAGTGCGAGAAAAGAAGCTGAAGGAGTAGAATTGTTGTCTGCATTTGGTTGATCTAACTGTGAATGGGTGAGGCCTAGTTGCCAGTCTGGTTGAACGAGTAAACACCTGTTGCAGAGGCACCAGTGACTTAAGTTCGTTGGAGCAGAAGCCATGAAAGTATTTATAGAACAGACAAAGGGAAGAAGAAGTCCAGGAGGCGACACGAAGAACCAAATAGACTACATAACTATGAACAAGAGATTCAGGAACGCAGTAGTCCAATGCAAAACATACCCAGGTGCCGACTGCGGAAGTGACCACGTCCCAGTCATCTGCAAACTAAAAGTGAAACTCCGAAGACTGAAGAAGCCCAGCACATCACCAAGGCTGCAATACGACACGCTAGAGAACGATCTCACCCTACAGAAAGAATACAATAACAGCGTGAGAAAGAAATATGAAGAACAAATTGGAAAAGTGTACTCAAAATGGGATTCACTAAAAGAAGCGATGGTGACCACAGCGAACAATATAGCCCCAAAATAAATCAGACGCAGAAGAAAAAACGAGTGGATGACCGAAGAGATCCTCCACATGATGCAAAGGAGACAAAAAATAACTCCAAGACACGGAGCAGAGTACAAAAAACTTCACAGGGAGATAAGGAACAAATGCAGACAAGCCAAAGAGGAATGGCTCAACAACAAATGCGCAGAAGTAGAGAGACTGAGCAGGAACAACAAAGCAGAGATGCATAAAGATATAAGAGAACTGACAGGACAAAAATCCTGCTCCTCAACAGGATGCATAAATCCAAGGAAGGAACAATCATATTAGAGAAAGAGGAAATACTCCAGCGATGGGAAGAATATATAAAGGATCTCTTTTGCGACAAGAGAGAACAACCGAGAATACACAAGGAGATGGATGGACCGGAAATACTAAAATCCGAAGTGGAAGCTGCAATGGCCAAAATGAACAGAAACAAAGCACCTGGTCCAGATGGCATAGTGATAGAGCTGCTGATAGCCTTAGAAGAATATGGCATAGAAAAGATTACCGACATAATAAACGAAATTTATAGCAGCGGAATAATACCAGACGACCTATGCAAGTCGATATTTATAGCGCTGCCGAAGAAACCTGGTGCAAACGAGTGCGAACTACACAGAACTATCAGCTTAATGAGTCACATTACAAAACGATTGTCAGAATCCTGATGAATAGAGCGAGAAGCAGAATCAGGCCAGAGATAGGGCAGAAACAGTGCGGGTTCGTCAAAGACACTGGAACAAGGAACGCCATATTCATGATTAGGATGCTCTCTGAAAGGGCATTACAAATGAAGAAAGACTTGTACCTATGCTTCATTGACTACGAGAAAGCATTCGACAAAATACGACACAAAGAATTGATGGAGATGCTAGGCAGTCTCGACGTTTTCGGGAAAGACATAAGAATAATCAAGAATCTCTACTGGCAGCAAACGGCCTGCATACGGACAGGTAACGACCTCAGTAGATACACAAAGATAGAAAAAGGCGTAAGACAAGGATGTGTCTTTTCACCGGATTTGTTCAACCTATACAGCGAGAATATTTTGAGGACCCTAGATGACAGGCCAGGATTTGTTATTGGAGGCCACAACCTGAACAACATAAGGTATGCGGACGATACAGTGCTGATTGCGGATACGGAAAGGAAACTACAAGACCTCATACAGAAAGTAGCAGTGGAGAGTAACAGGAAGGGACTACAAATAAACTTTAAGAAAAGTGAGTGCATGGTCATCAGCAAAAGATACAACCCAAAATGCCAAATACAGGTGGGGGATAACAGAATCA
Source organism: Ascarosepion bandense (assembly GCA_037127315.1). NCBI lineage: Eukaryota > Metazoa > Mollusca > Cephalopoda > Sepiida > Sepiidae > Ascarosepion > Ascarosepion bandense. Next base: position 147,384 of record JBBBDQ010001996.1, on the reverse strand, counting down.
AGCAAGTAGAAAAATTTAAGTACCTAGGAAGTGTTCTAACAGAAGATGGAAAGTGCGACACGGAGATCCGAAGGCGAATTGGCATGGCAAAGGACGCGTTCCAGAAGATGAGCAAAATACTAACACACAGGAAAATCTCAATAGAAACGAAGAAAAGAGTGCTAGACTGCTACGTGATGTCAGTTCTTCAATACGGCTGTGAATGCTGGACAATATCATCGAAAATGAGGACAAAACTGGAAGCGGCCGAAATGTGGTTCTACAGAAGGATGCTACGGATATTGTGGACTGAGCATGCAAGCAACGATGAGTTGTTGGAAAGAATGGCAACAAAAGGAAATCGATGCTGAGCATCAGGAAGAGACAAATGAAGTTCCTGGGACATGCAATGAGGAAGGAGAGCCTTGAGAACCTGATACTGATTGGACAGATAGAAGGAAGGAGAGACAGAGGAAGGCAGCGGATAACATATTTGCAGGGTCTGATCAGGTGGATGACGGAACGGGGGTTGCCAGGAGCAACAGGAGCATACATACTAAGAGACACAAGGAATAGGGAGACGTGGAGAGCCATGATCGCCTATGTCCTGAAGGGACAGGGCACATAGAAGAAGAAGAAGAAGAAGAAGAAGAAGAAGAAGAAGAAGAAGAAGAAGAAGAAGAAGAAGAAGAAAGGGAAGCCACATCCCGTCGGTTGGGAAGTGGCTGGAATCGAGCCGCCAAATTGGTACCTATCACATTATTGATTCTTCTTTGGAGCCTATCAAGAACACTGAGATGAACAGCAGGGGCGCCTGACCATATATGACAGCAGTATTCCATGCACGGCCAATGGTTGATTTGTATATATGCAGAATGGATTCAGGCAGGAAATTCACCCTGGCCTGATACAGGGACCCAACCTTCCTAGCAGTAGATTTAGCTAGTGCCTCAATGTAGTGGTTCCACTTGAGATCGAAACAGAGGTTAAGGCCGAGGAGGCGCAGTGTATTGCTCTCAGGCCTCGCTTGGTCCAAGAGGTTGCCTGTGATGATTGGCAGACAACAGCTTGGTCTTAGACGCATTGAAATTTACAAGCCACTTCTTACCCCAATTCACCACAGAATGTAGATCCCTCTCAAGATCAGCAGCAAGATTATGTTTGTCTGCCACGCCGGATTTCTTACTGATGCGGGAGTAAATTGTGGTGTCATCTGCGTAGATGCCTACTTGGCACTTGATCTCGTCTGGGAGATTATTTATGAAAATAAGGAAGAGCGTCTGGCCTAGGATAAAGCCCTGAGGGACACCAGCGTTTGTACAGTAAGATGTGGAGGTACGCCCATTCAAGGCGACCTTCATTATGCGGTTATTTAGAAAAGATTGGAACAGATCAAACAATCATCCGGTAATACCGTAACCCCGTAGCTTACATAGAAGGCCAGCGTGCCAAACCTTGTCAAAAGCCTTTGAGATGTCCAGAGCAACAGCACGAGCCTCGCCGGACTCCTCAAGGGCCTGGAACATGTACTCCGTAATGATCGTTAGCATGTCGGCCGTGGACCTGGCAAAGCGGAAGCACTGCCTGTCAGAGAAGTGTTTATGGGCAATAAGATGTTGAACTATTTCAGCATTAATAATGGCCTCGAGCACTTTCCCGAAAATTGGTAGCAAGCTGCTAGGGGGATAATTGGATGGGTCCGAGGATTCACCAGAGTTCTTAAATACAGGAACGACAGAATAGGACTTTCAGCATGCAGGAAAACAGGAAGCAGAAAGTCAGTAGTTATACAGTTTAGAGAGGACAGAGGAGAGTTCAGGGGCACATTTCTTAAGGACAATTACCGGGATTCCATCACCACCGCTCGCCTTATGGGGGTCAAGTTTTGATATTACTCGAGATACTACTGTCGGGGTAATGTATACGTCCTACAGTTTAGCCTCAGTTCTAATAAGGAAGATGGTTGAGGGTACTCCAGATGAGTCAAATGTAGAGTTGGATGAGAATCTGCGAGCAAAGCACTCGGGCTTGTCCGCTGATGATGTGAGGACCTCAAATTCATCGATTAAAGGAGGGATAGTGGATTTGCTACTGTTCAGCACCCGTTTGCATAACCGCCAATAATCCTTGGGGCCGAAATTGCAGTCAGCTATGCGCTGTCTCATTCTCTCAGCAAACAACCGCTTGGCGTCCTTCAGGATTCTCTTGCACTCATTACGAGCAGACATGAATAGGCGCCTATTGTGGTCAGATGACTGTCTCCAAAATAGTCGGAAGTAGTGGTTTCTGTGGACAATGGCGACCGAACAGGCAGTAGAGAACAAAGGAGTGGAATGAGGTTTGAGACGAAACTTCCTGGTAGGTATCATGGCATCAATACCAGCTATCACCCAGGGCGAAATCTCAGTGGCACAGTCATCAGTTGGGTGATCGAACACTTTTCCCCAAGGAAATCGCGAAATGCGTCCCAGTCAGCTCTTTGGGAGCAGTACGAGGTCCTATAGGTAGGAGGCTCCTGGGGGGAGTGAGAGTAGAGAGAAATATTAAGAGAGACAACAGCATGGTCGGAGTTGCCGAGAGGGAAAAGCTGCAAGACTTGGCAGGAGTCAGGTGCAGAGGTAATGCATATATCTAGTAGAGAGGCGTGTCCAGAGGAGTGCAGGGAAAGCGTGTGGGGAAGTTCACTACTTGCGTAAGGAACTGGGAAATGGCAATGTTCATGGCGTGGATACCAGCTGAATCAGTAAAAGTCTTTAAGCCACTCAGCATGATGGGCGTTAAGATCTCCGAATACAAATATGTGAGCGAATGGGTGGGAGGAAGTAGCCTTATCTATATTGTCAGAAATGCTGTCTAGAAGGAAGCAGTCGGGAGAGGAGAGGGAATGGTAAAGGAAGAAACCGTAGCTAACCGAACTGAGAAGTGACAGACGGAGGCATACATATTGGTGGTCAGGGGATTCGCGTGATGTCACCCTAGCTACAGGGAGGTGTTCACTAACGTAGAACCCCAGCCCATGCATATGGACAGTGGAATCCTTCCTTAAGAAGGGAAGATAACCAGGGATCGAGAAGTCAGAAGAGGAAATTGTGGAGTTGAGGTTAGTCTCACAGAGCGCTAGGATGTCTGGGGACTTTTCGTGGAGGAAAGCTTCTACACTACAAAAGTTAATACGAATGCCCCGGATGTTAGTAAAAGAAATGTTAAGAAAGTTTGGTGATTTGGGTTTGACTGGTTTAGGATTTTTTCTGATTCTGTTTTTCATGTTATGGTTTGTTGGTTGAGTAGAGGATGCAGGCGGTCATTATCCACGATATACGCTGGGAGGGAAACCGGCTGGGGCTGCATCAAAGTGTGGCCTCGGGGTTGCCCACCAAAAGCGCTTGCAGGGACACCTATCCATGCGCGACATGGCACTACAAGAACCCCGATATTATGTAACTGTTAATCAGAGCAGCCGCTCTTGACGCTACACAAGAGTTAGGACTCCTAACTACCAGTCAGAAGCAGCAACCAGGAAACTGCCAACCCAGTACCCTCACAACAATGAGACGTTGCCACCAACCAAACACATCGCAGGAAAATCACGGAAGCACCAATACGGAGGTCTGAGGAGACAAAAGAGAAAGCCGGAAACCACATCCTAAGCAGGGATCAAGGGATGAGCCTCTACACCTGTTTAATAGACGTGGGTAGAGTGTGAACCGGGCGATAGTTTGGTCTATCTACTCCAATTAATAAAAGATAAAGAAAAAAAAAGAAAATGATAAAAATAAAAATAAAGTGAAAAATAAAATATAAATAAAAATTAAAATAAAATGAAAAAGAAAAGAAAGAAAAATAGGGTGGTCAATTGCTAAGTTTTAACTTAGTTAACGTCCAACAATCAAAGAAATTTCTGCCAAGCTTAAAAGAAAACAAAACGTTCAATTAAGCATTAAAAGTTGAAAAGTAAGTCATTAAAAAATGACTTACTTTTCAGAATATTTTAAGAAAGTTGCACCCATCCCAACACATGGTTTCTGCCAGTAAGGTAAAATAAACAAATTCTTTTTAACTTTTTGGCCAAACCAAGTGATAAGTAGGCGGGGGTGGGTTGTCAACTGAATAGCCAGTACGTGACCCGCAGGGCGAAGGGATAGAAGGATAAATAGAATCTAATAGCCGGGGAGGAAAAAGAAAGAGAGAAACAAATAATCCAACAGCCGGAGAGGAAAAAGAATGAACTACCGGCCATAATTATTAGGCCACCCCAGTGTTTAAAAAAATGATGTATTTCATACTATTTTTTGGTATCTTGCCAAGTGAATAATTGTAACTGAAAATAGAATGGTTCTTTTGTTAATACTGCACAGTAACATGTGCATCAAATGAATTTATAAATATTTTATAATTACCTATATTGCAGTTTCATCAATGAAAGAACGAAGAAAATTTAGGGTGATTCGGACGAGTTCATATTTGATTCCTTGCCTTGTAAAACTTTGCAAAGTAATAATAACATTCTATTTTCATTTAGAATTATCCACTTGGCAATAAATACTAAGAATAGTATGAAAGACGTCATTTCTTTAAAAAAAACTGGGGTTCCCTAATAATTATGGCTGGTAGTGCATATGTATATGTTTATATAGATATATATAGCAAATATGCAGGGCGCGATTGGTAAATTGTCGCTATTTGCCTTGTAAAATTTTGCAAACTAATAATAACAAAAGAACCATTCTATTTTCATTTAGAATTATCCACTTGGCAATAAATACTAAAACTAGTATGAAATACATGATTTCTTTTAAAAAAAACTTCGGTGGCCTAATAATTATTGCCGGTAGTGTATATATACCCTTGTGCAAATTAATTGAAATAAAACGAATAATATCTTTCTAAAAGCTTTCACACTTACCCTGATCAGGTATACGCCATTTTGTAGCCTTGTTTTTCTTTATCGAACGAATTTTCGTTTACGTTTTGGATTGATGGATCCAGTTTGTTACTTCACCTTGATGAGATGACTGACAGTGGAAAGGCTGACGCCAACAATATCCGCGAACTCACTGTAAGGCTTACCAGAATGTTCGTGCAATTTTTGTACGCTTCCTTGGAGTATCACCCATCGCAGACAAAGGCTGTAGGACAGTCGAGACAATAGTGTCTGGGCGCGATAAAAAGCGGATGCAATCACGGATGATGCAATATTTTTCACAGCCAAACAAATTTCATCAAACACCCCCCCCAAAACATTCATATCACTGCAAATGAATTAATCTGAGGAAAAAATAGAAATCGATAACACGCTGTCCCTTCAGTCAGTCAGTTAAGTGCCATACGTGATACACGCTTGGGCGATCATGTCTCGAAAGAGACAGACTGACTGGGCAGAAGATTATCCCGCAGTAGGTTGCTATTGCTTTCTGCGGTAGACTGGTTGGCGACCAAGGCTATAGAACCCAATCCGTTCTGTTATTTGACTCATGGCTAGAAAAAAGAGATGTATTATATTATTAAGTAGTAATTAGTGGGGGATTAGTTTATTACTTCATAACAATAGAAAACCGATCCCCCACTTTATGACCAGTCGAAGCCTTAATCATTATTTCAATTATTATATTCAGTCAGTCAGTTAAGTGCCATACGTGATACACGCTTGGGCGATCATGTCTGGGCAGAAGATTATCCCGCAGTAGGTTGCCATTGCTTTCTGCGGTAGATTGGTTGCCGACCAAGGCTATAGAACCCAATCTGCCCTTGCTAATTTAACCCATAACTGGAAGGAAGAGACGGATTAATACCTTTCCCAAGGTTATTTGCGCGTAAGTGAATATAATGGATTCAAATGGAATTCGAAATAGTGAAAGAAAGAAAACTAAAGGAGGTGTTTCAATTAGTTTGCACAACGGTGTACATATTATTTTAACAGAAGTAAGGGCGTTCAATACTTATTCAAAGGTCTACACAGTGTTTCATAATTATTACACTCTATTGACCTTCGATATATATTGAACGTATTTACTTGTTTTAATAATTATCACTATAATCTTATATTGAGCATTTTATTACCAGACAATCTGTTAAATTTGATATACGTTAAATTTTATATATAAATTTCCATATATTATATGCTAAAATTAATAGCTAACGCTTTTATTTTATTTTGTCACACGCACGCACGCACATATATGAATTGAATAAGTAAAGCACAAATAGGAAAAATGTTGTAATGCTGCAAAATATCTTGGTCGGTGTGGAATTTTGCCAAGAAGTGTATTTTTCATTCTGCACAGAGGGATATGTCGCTGGGTAGCGGACGCTGCGGATGTAGAGTTAGAATTATTCTTTTGACAGACAGAGGTAAAAAAAAGGGTCAGCACTCGGGATAGTATAGAGTTTAACTGAAATACCAGATGTTAATGAGTTAACTATTTATGTGACGTCAGCGGTCACAGAGAGTCAGTTGAGAGGCGGTTTTAGCAGTTCGACAGTCACAGTTAAGGACAGAAAGACCGGTGATCTGGCTGGTCTCCCTCATATGCATGTGTGCTCCGATCCGACCAAACCACTCGCTCTACAATACAACCAAGTCACCGTAGAGAAAAAGAACGGATTAAAGATATAATTGAATATTTTTTATTCATAAATGAAGTATTTCAATCCGTCAGTTTGATTCACCTTGGAGTTCAGTATATTTTGTACAATTCATATTTTTGAAGAAAACAACATTCGGTTCGAGCAGATTTTTGCCGATTTGTTACGAAAATTATGTATCGACATTTATGGGAGGATAACATCGACATTTTGGTTGCAGTTTGTTTTCGACGAAGAAGAGAGTTGTTTCCCCTGTTGAAGTCGTTGAAATTATTATCTTCGTCGTCGTCCCAGTGGTATACAGCATTTAATCTAACATGTTTCACTATGAATAAAAACAAAAGAAAAACTTATCTTAGCCAACGAGATTTGTCCTCTGATTGACTTTATGTAAGCAAATGTAATAATATTAATTTGTAACAATATTTAAAAACAAAAATGAAAATTGTAGGTTTCAATTTTTTCAATTCAAGAAACGCTCATAAATATTCATCAGTGGAGTCGAGGTAAATTATGGAGGCTTCTAAATGACGTAATTTAATTTCTAACAAGCAAATGGGAGTAAATGATTTGGCTGTTGATTTGTTTTTTACCATGAAATTATTTTGGTTTGGGATTAATTTATGTTTTATTTAAAAGGAGGTTGTAGACTTAACCGTTTTCTTTTTTTTTTTTTAATCATTTCACCCGAGCAAGGCAGTAACGCCACTGATGTGCAGGGGGTTACATAAATGTAAAAAGATTAATTAGAAAAGAGTGAGGAGTACAAACTAGTTAGAAAGGAACAATAGAAAGCTGAGAAAGCAGGTGCAATGACAAATACATAGGTGGAGAGAAAGTGAAGGTTATACAGGGGAGGGGAGAGAGCTAGAGTCCAGTGGTTAGTAGATGAGTATTAACTTTGCATTTAAATTTCTGGAGGTTGTAGCCGTCAGGAAAGCAAGAATGCGGGAGCGAGTTCCACAGGCGGGAAGTGCGAGAGAGGAAGCTGCAGGAGTAGAATTGTCGTCTGCATTTGGCTAACCTGACTGTGAATGGGCATTTTTTTAAAACATTTTTATCAACATATTGTATATTGGTTTTAGAAAGAAATAGTCCTTTCACGACTTGCGACAACCTTCATATAGCTAAATGATTACAAGGGCTTAATAAAAATTCGCGATCCATTGCAAAAAATAGTAATTCTGCATTCCGATTGTACAAAAAAAAAAAACAAAAAAAAACAAACAGAACTTGATAACCCGTATCATATTTATATTTCTTATAATTAAAAATTAGAATTGAACGCACGCAAAATGAGATCTAAACCGTTAAAAACAATTTTGAAAAGAACAAAACAAAAAAGACGAAATCAAATTTCGCGAGTCAGTGCAAAAAATCTTTCTAGCCAATAAAAAGTGAGCGATTCCCAAAACTAAGAAAAATTTAGCAAGCTGGTGTGAAAATAGCCAGCAAACGAGCACGAACTCATACGAACTTTCTGACCTGCTTACTTATCTTTTCGGTGTTTTTAGTTCGTCAGAAAGACAAACGGATCTCGATATGTAAATTCACAAATTTATTAACCTGAATTGAGTCAACTTTAAACTCGAAACAGGTGTAGCGACTCAAATACCAGTATGGACACTTAGTGTATCATACAAAAGGCAAATACTACTACTACTGCTACTACTACTACTATTACTACTACTACTAATATTGTAGTAGTAGTAGTAATAAATAGTAGTAGTAGTAATAAATGTACCCTTGAAACAAAACGTTAACAGCTTCTCCCACTTTTTCGTCTATACCAATTTCTCTCGTTGGAACAACCCCGATTTCTGTTTTCAATATACAACTACAACAAGAGAGAATGTCGCGAATGGAAGACAAAAAATGACACAACATCCGGATCTATACAAACCCTTAAAAGAGGAAATCGTTAAAATAAACGAAAAAGTGGACACAGTACTAAAACACTTCACACTTCTAGAAAATAAAGAAAAATACGAAGAACAGAAAAACTATTAGACTACCTGAAGACACGATGTGAACAATTTGACAAGATTACCAACTCACACATACAGGCAGTCCGGAGTATGACGATAAACTGCATCCGGCAGCAAGGCTTCTGATTTTAAGGTTGTGAGGAGCATAGAACTACTTTTTAATTTTTTTTTTTTAATTACATCACGACAAGCAAGGCGGAAAGGTCACTGGTGTGCAGGGGGATACGTAAGAGTGAATAGATTGGAAGAGAGAAAGCCGGAAACCACATCCTAAACAGGGAACAAAGGATGAGCCTCTACATCTGTTCAATAGACGTGGGTAGAGTGTGAACCGGACGATAGTTCAGTCTATCTACTCCAAATGAAAAAAAATAAAAATTAAAAAAAATAAAAATAAAGAAAAGAAAAGTGAAAAGATTGGAAAAGAGAAAGCCGGAAACCACATCCTAAACCGGGAACAAGGGATGAGCCTCTACACCCGTTCACCAGACGTGGGTGAAGTGTGAACCGGACGATAGTTTAGTCTATCTACTCCAATTGAAGAAAAAAATAAAATAAAAAAGGAAAATGAAAAGATTGGAAAAGAGAAAACCGGAAACCACCTCATAAACAGGGAATAAGAGATGAGCCTCTACATCTGTTCAATAGACGTGGGTGGAGTGTGAACCGGACGATAGTTCAGTCTATATACTCCAATTGAAACAAAAAATAAGAATAAAAAAGAAAAAAGAAAAGAAAAGTGAAAAAATTGGAAAAGAGAAAACCGGAAATCACATCCTAAACAGGGATCAAGGGATGAGCCTCTACACCTGTTCAAAAGACGTGGGTGGAGTGTGAACCGGGCGATAGTTCAGACTATCTACTCCAATTGAAACAAAAAATAAAAAATAAAAATGAAAAGATTGGAAAAGAGAAAGCCGGAAACCACATCCTAAACAGGGAACAAGAGATGAGCCTCTACACCTGTTCAATAGACGTCTGTGGAGTGTGAACCGGGCGATAGTTCAGACTATCTACTCCAATTGAAAAAAAAATAAAAAAGAAAAAGAAAAAAAGAAAAGAAAAATGAAAAGATTGGAAAAGAGAAAGGAGGAAACCACATCCTAAACAGGGAACAAGGGATGAGCCTCTACACCTGTTCAATAGACGTGGGTGGAGCGTGAACCGGACGATAGTTTAGTCTATCGACTCCCATTGAAACAAAAAATAAAAAGAAAAAAGAAAAAAGAAAAGAAAAGTGAAAAAATTGGAAAAGAGAAAGGAGGAAACCACATCCTAAACAGGGAACAAGTGATGCGCCTCTACACCTGTTCACTAGAGGTGGGTGGAATGTGAACCGGACGATAGTTCAGTCTATCTACTCCAATTGAAACAAAAAATAAAAAAGGAAAGTGAAAAGATTGGAAAAGAGAAAACCGGAAACCACATCCTAAACAAGGAACAAGGAATGAGCCTCTACACCTGTTCAATAGTCGTGGGTGGAGTGTGAACCGGGCAATAGTTCAGTCTATCTACTCCAATTGAAAAAAAATGTGAAGATTAGAAACCACGGCCGAAGTCGAAGGAAAATGTACCGGAAACCCTTTCCTAAACAGGAATCAGGACTATCACCTCAACTCCTGTTCAAAAGAAATGGGTAGAGTGTTGCTGTTGTTCTTAGGTCTACCCTGACCCGGTGTGGTAGCACTTGTTAAGGTCCTAGCTATGGGCAAATAGTTAACCCCCAAAATGGGGTCATAAGTCTATGAAAGCATAAAAATAGACTTTATAGAAAAAACACATGAAAAACTTCTAAAGTTAGGTCTAAAATTCTGTCCCACACAAAAAATGACATTGCAGATCTAAAAAACAAAGACCTTAGAAAATTCGAACAAAAATTTAGGCCTAGAGAATCATTAAACAGCAAGATGAATACTACCGATATCTTAATAGTAAAAAGTAAATCTAAATATTTTTCAAATAAGAATAATAAATCTAATGAAATAAATATATTCTTTAAAAAACTCTGGGACACAGACTTCGAAAACAATCACAAACCCCCTAACAATCTCACACACAAACAAAAACTAGCATTAGAAAACATTCGTGAGAACAATAACATCATAATAAAGGAATCGGACAAAGGCAGTACTGTAGTCATTATGGATAAAACGTACTACAAAACAAATATTCTAAATATGCTAAGAGACGAAAATATCTACAGATTCAGCCAGTTAAGCGTCATACGTGATACAAGCTTTGGGCAATCATGTCTCGAAAGAGACATGACTGACTGGGCAAAAGATTCTCCCACAGTAGGTTGCCATTGCATTCTGCGGTAGACTGGTTGTCAGCAAAGGCTATAGAACACAACTGCACTATTATTTAACTCATAACTGGGAGAAGAGACGGATTAATACCTTTCCGAAGGTTTATTTGTGCGTAAGTAAATGCAAGGAATTCAAATGATGTTCGAACTCGGCACCCTGAACTACAAATTAATTAACCATAATATAGATGAAAACATCGCATAAAACTCCAGAAAAACTCTGCCTTACATACAGTAGAATACTAACGTAAAAAAGGAAAAGTCTTTCTTATAGGTTTTATCTAAAAAACTAGCAATTCTTGGACTTCCAAAGATACATAAATCCAGTAAAGCAGCTATCCAGGAACACAAAGACTAAGCCACCTAATAAGTAAAATATTACAGCCAGTCAGTCAGTCAGTCAGTCAGTCAGTCAGTCAGTCAGTCAGTCAGTCAGTTAAGTTCCGTACGTGATACACAATTTGGGCGATCATGTCTCGAAAGAAACATGACTGACTGGGCAGAAGATTATCCTAGAGTAGGTTGTCATTGCTTTCTGCGGTAGACTGGTTATGAGCAAAGTATATAGGACCCAACTATCCTATTATTTAACCCCTAATTGGAGGGAGGAGACGGATTAATACCTTTCCCAAAGGTATTTGTGCGTAAGTGAATGCAAGGAATTCCTCCATAGCTTAGTGGTAGAATCGCCGACTGATGTCAATTCGGTCGGGTTTCAAACTTGGATAAAAGCATTCGGATGTTTAATCGTACTGATGAGCTGAGATACAGTGAAACAGATCTGTCAGCGGATAACTATATAGTTTCCCAAAGTATAAGAATTACAACCGTACACCACGAAAATAAAGACCAACACCAGAGAAAGCATAATTTCTTTCCAATCTCACTCCCCCCAGGAGCCCCCTACTTATAGAACCTCGTACCTCTACCAAAAAGCTGACTGGGATGCCTTTCGTGATTTCCTCTGCGACATCCCTTGGGGAAAAGTGTTTGACCTATCAGTTGATGACTGTGCCTCTGAGGTCTCGTCATGGGTGAAAGCTGGCATTGATGCCTTCATACCCACCAGGAAGTATTGCTTAAAACCTCATTCCTCTCCGTGGTTCTCTCCGGCCTGCTCAGCCGCCATTGCCCACAGGAACCATTACTTCCGTCTATTCCGGAGACAGCCAACTGATCACAATAGGCGCCTGTTCACATCTGCTCGCAATGAGTGCAAGAGAACCCTAAATGACGCCAAACAGTTGTTTGCTGAGAGAATGCGACAGCACATAGCTGACCGGAAGTTCGGCTCCAAGGACTATTGGAGGATTTGTAAACGAGTGCTCAACAATAGGAAATCCTCAATACCTCCTTTAATCCATGGATTTCAGGTTCTCACGTCATCTGCGGACAAAGCTGAGTGCTTTGCCCACAGATTCTCATCCAACTCCACATTCGACTCCTCCGGAGTGCACCCACTCGAATTCCCTATTAGAACTGAGGCCAAACTGCACGACGTATATATTACCCCGACAGTAGTATCCAGAGTAATTTCAAAACTCGACCCCAATAAGGCGTGTGGAGACGATGGAATCCCGGTGATAGTCCTTAAGAGGTGTGCTCCTGAGCTTTCCCCTGTCCTCTCTAAACTATTTAACTATTGCCTTTCTGCTTCCTGCTTTCCTGCATGCTGGAAATTCTCTTCAGTCGTTCCTGTCTTTAAGAATTGTGGTGAACCCTCGGACCCATCCAACTATCGCCCTATCAAGTCTTCTACCGATATTCGGGAAAGTATTCGATGCTATAATCAATGCTGAAATAGTTCATCATCTCACCGCCCACAAACTGTTCTCCGACAGGCAATATCGATTCCGCTTTGACAGGTCCACGGCCGACCTGCTAACAACCGTAACGGAGTACATGCTACAGGCCTTGATGAGTCTGACGAGCCTCGCGCAGTTGCTCTGGACATCTCCAAGGCTTTCGACAGGGTTTGGCACTCTGGCCTCCTATGCAAACTACGCGGTTATGGTATTACCGGTCGCCTGCTTGACCTAATCCAATCTGTCTTAAATAACCGCAAAATGAAGGTCGTTCTGAATGGGCGTGCCTCTTCGTCCTACAGCACGAATGCTGGTGTCCCACAGGGCTCTATCCTGGGCCCGACGCTCTTCCTTATTTTCATCAACGACCTCCCAGATGAGATCAAGTCCCAAGTAGGCATCTACGCAGATCACACTACAATATACTCCCGCTCCAGTAAGAAACCTGTCGTGGCGGACAGACATAATCTCGCTGCTGACCTTGAGAGGGATCTACACTCTGTGGTGAACTGGAGCAAGAAGTGGCTTGTCAACTTCAATTCATCTAAGACCAAGCTGTTGTCTGTCAACAATTACAGGCAACCTCTTCTGCCTCCCATAAGCATGGACCAAGTGATTCTCCCTGAGAGTAATACACTACGCCTCCTCGGACTTACCCTGTCCTCAGACACTATATTGAATCCATAGCAAAATCTACTGCTAAGAAGATTGGGTCACTATGTCGATCCAGGATGTTTTTTCCACCTGAATCCATTCTGCATATATACAAGTCAACCATCCGTCCGTGCATGGGGTACTGCTGCCATTTATGGTCAGGTGCCCCTGCCGTTCTCCTCAGTGTTCTTGACAAGCTCCAAAGGAGAGTCTGTAATGTGATAGGTACTGATCTGGCAACTCGACTGCAGCCACTTCCCCATAGTCGAAATGTGGCCTCCTTGTCTATTCTATAAATACTTTCATGGCTTCTGCTCGGATGAGCTTAAGTCACTGATGCCTCCTCAACAGGTGTTTAGCCGTGCAACCAGACTGGCAACTGGGTCCCACCCATTCACAGTCAGGTTAGCCAAATGCAGACGACAATTCTACTCCTGCAGCTTCCTCTCTCGCACTTCTCGCCTGTGGAACTCGCTCCCGTATTCTTGCTTTCCTGACGGCTACAACCTCCAGAAATTGAAATGCAAAGTCAATACTCATCTACTAACCACTGGCCTCTAGCTCTCTCTCCTCCCCTGTATAACCTTCCCTTTCTCTCCACCTATGTATCTGTCATCGCACCTGCTTTCTCAGCTTTCTATTGTTCATTTCTAACTAGTTTGTACTCCTCACTCTTTTCTAATTAATCTTTTTACATTTATGTAACCCCCTGCACATTAGTTGGGTTTCCGCCTTGCTCGGGGTGAAATGATTTAAAAAAAAAAAATTCCTAAGCTTCATACCACGAAAAGTAGACCCGGGTACACTCATAGTAACAATTGATGTGAACAGTCTGTACAGTAACATACCCCATGAACTAGGTAAACAAGTCATTATATTTTGGATTGAAAAAACATTCAGAAATACTTCCGACACGCTTCACAAAAGATTTTATTATACAGAGTATAGAACTAATTTTAAACAACAATTCATTTCAATTAAACAACGAAAATTATATTCAAACAACAGGTAGCACGATTTGGACAAAAATGGCACCAACATATGCAACACACACAATAGTCTATCTAGAAGAAAACCTATACAACCTTAGGGCACAGATATTGGGAAGACATAAAAACAGAAATTACTAAATCATGGAAAAAGTGTCTAGATGGTTGTTTTATCTTTTGGAGATCAACATAGGGAGACATCAATAAACTTCACTTTCTACTCTAAAACTTACAACCCTAAAATTAAGTTCACACTAGAATATAGAATAACGAATCACCATTCCAACAACAATTGGAATGGTGATTCGTTAAAAAAAAACAACAACAATTTCATCATCACTAACATTTACCACAAACCCGTAAGCATCCAACAATGCCTTTATTTCAAGAGTCACCACTCTAAAAGTTATCTAAAATCCATCCCCTACACCCTAGCACGACGAATTTGCACAAAAGTAGTTGACGAAACCCTTCGTAAAATACGCCTAGTGGAACTACGAAAAAACTACAAATAAGAAGATACCTTACTCCAATAATAAACAATGCATGAAATTGTACGTTTCCCAACATTTACACCAATGTAGTGGTTGTAAAATCAGATTAATGTCTATATACCAAAATACAGACTATGACCAAAATGCAGACTATGACACGCTCAAAAAGCAGGATTGAATATTTATAAAAAAAAAAGCCTTCCCTTAACAAAAAAATATGATAAACTAACACCCTCCCCACACAGAATTCAAACACGCACCAACGCTCTAAAACACGCGAGCAATTGTGGAAAATAATAAATCTGAATTCCGATTGAACAAAAACAACAAGCAGAATTTGATGATCCGTGTCATATATCATATCATATTATCTACCAAATAGTAGAAACTGGATCAAAATCGATGAAAATAATTTTGAAGAAAAAAGACGAAATCAAATTTCACGAGTCGGTGTAACAGATTTTCTGGCCAAAAACTGAGAAAAATTTAACAAGCCGGCGTGAAAATAGCCAACAAAAGAACACGAATGCATACAAACTTTCTGACCTGCTTATCGGTCATTTATCTATGTATGCACGGTACTTTCGACTGGCAGAAAGACAAACGGATCTCGCCTGCCGTTCTCCTCAGTGTTCTTGACAGGCTCCAAAGGAGAGTCTGTAATGTGATAGGTACTGATCTGGCGACTCGACTGCAGCCACTTCCTCATCGTCGAAAGGTGGCCTCCCTTTGTCTGTTCTATAAATACTTTCATGGTTTCTGCTCAGACGAACTTAAGTCACTGATGCCTCCTCAACAGGTGTTTACTCGTGCAACCAGACTGGCAACTGGGTCCCACCCATTCACAGTCAGGTTAGCCAAATGCAGACGACAATTCTACTTCTGCTGCTTCTTCTCTCGCACTTCCCGCCTGTGGAACTCGCTCCCGTATTCTTGCTTTCCTGACGGCTACAACCTCCAGAAATTTAAATGCAAAGTCAATACTCATCTACTAACCACTGGACTCTAGCTCTCTCCCCTCCCCTGTATGACCCTCCCTTTCTCTCCACCTATGTATCTGTCATCGCACCTGCTTTCTCAGTTTTCTATTGTTCCTTTCTAACTAGTTTGTACTCCTCACTCTTTTATAATTAATCTTTTTACATTTATGTAGCCCCCTGCACATCAGTGGCGTTTCCGCCTTGCTCGGGGAGTGAAATGATTAAAAAAAAATATGTAAAGTCAGAAATATATGCGCCTGAAAAGAATCAACACATGTAGCGACTCAAATACTATGATGGATACTTAATGTATTTGTGGCGCAGTGGATATCGGCTCGGAACGAGAAATCGGGCATCCGAGTTCGAATTCCAGCCGAATTCATTGCATTCACTTACGCGCAAACACCCTTGGGAAAGATATTAATCCGTCTATTCCTTCCAGTTAAGGGTTAAATAACAGGACAGATTGGGTTCTATAGCCTTGGTCGGCAACCAGTCTACCGCAGAAAGCAATGGCAACCTACTGCGGGATAATCTTCTGCCCAGTCAGTCATGTCTCTATCGAGACATGATCGCCTAAGCGTGTATCGCGCATAGCACTTAACTGACTGAATGTATTATACAAAAAGCAAGTAATAATAATAATAACAATAAATGTACACTTTAAACAAAACTTTCACGGCTTCTCACGCTTTTTTCACCTATACCAATCTCTCTCGTTGGAACAACCCTATTTCTGTTTTCAATATATATATATATAGTCATCCGCAGAGAGATCTGTTTCGCTGTATCACAGCTCATCAGTACGGTTAGACTCCGATTGCTTTTAACCCAGGAATAAAACCCGACCAAACTGGTGTCAGTCGGCGATTCTACCTCTGGGCTATGGGCGTTCGGTAGAAGAAGGCAGACGTTTTAGCGTTTATATACCCACCCAATATATATTATACCCACCCAATATATATTATATCAGTCAATTAAGTGCTATACGTGATAGCGATTATGTCTCGAAACAGATTTCCCCGTGGTAGGCTGCCATTATTCTACGGTAGACTTGGTTGCCAACTAAGGCTAAAAAATTCAATCTGTTATTTAACCCATAGCTGGAGGAAAGCGACGGATGAATACCTTTCCTAAGGGCATTTGGGCATATGTGAATGCAACGAATTCAACTGGAATTCGAACTCGGTCTCCTGATTTCTTGTTCCGAGCCGATATCCACTGCACCACAACGCACATCAATCTGTTATACCGAGTTCTATATTCGGTGGATGGTAATACCAAGTAACCTGATGCAAGATGGTCAATTGTTTCTGGAGATTTTTCACAGAATCTGCATTTTGGTTTAATGCAATTTGTCATTATGGGTGCCAGCTAATTTATAGATAGAAAGAATGGGTTCTCTGCAGCAAGAATAAAACCTTCGGTTTGAGGGTTTAATCCTTCACTACCTAACCATGGATGGATGTGGGGTTTGTCTACATCTGTTTGTTTGATACGGGAAGAGTATTGACCTTGAAGAGGCTTATCCTGCCATCATTTCTGCATTTGGTCCACTGCATTTGATTTTGTTTTATTTTTATGCTGTTTGTCATTGCAGTAGATGCATTAAGGTTTACTTGCATTTATTCAACTACATGAAATTCCATTTTGAATTTGTTGGCAGCCTTTATTATTGAATAAAATTTCTTATTTCTTTTGTGTATTGGCTTCTTTTATTATTATTATTATTATTATTATTATTATTATTATTATTATAGCACCCCGAGCAAGACGGTAACGCCACTGATGTGCCGGGGGCTACGTAAGAGTGTAAAGATTAGAGGAGAGAAAGCCGGAAGCCACATCCTAAACAGGGAACAAGGGATGAGCCTCTATATCTGTTCAATAGACGTTGGTGGAGTGTGAACCGGGCGATAGCTTAGTCTATCTACTCCAATTGAAAAAAAAAAAGAAGAAAAGTGAAAAGATTGGAAAAGAGAAAACCGGAAACCACATCCTAAGCAGGGAACAAGGGATGAGCCTCTACACCTTGTTCAATAATCTTGGGTGGAGTGTGAACCGGGCAATAGTTTAGTCTATATACTCCAATTGAAGAAGAAGAAGAAAGAAAAAAAAGGTAAGGGTGGTGAGTTAACTAAGTTTTAACTTAGTTAAAGTCCGGTCAAAGAAATTTCTTTGAAAAAAGGTAAACACTCGTTCAAATAACCATGAAACTATTTTAAAATTAGCCGAAAAAAATAAAACAAAATAAAATCAAAGCAAAATTATAACTTACTTTTAAGAATATTTTAAAGCTGATCCTAAACCAAACGCACGTGTACTAACGCCAGTAGAGAAAAAGAATTATTTTATCTTTTGGCTGAGGAGTGGTGGGGTCAACTAGACAATGACCAGGCATTAGACGAACAAGGAATTTAACAGGACTTTTTTTTTTTTTTTTTTTTTAAGTAAAAAAGAACAAAATTATTCATCGGTCAAAGAAATTTCTTTGAAAAAAGGTAAATACTCGTTCAAATAACTATGAAACTATTTTAAAATTAGCCACAAAAAATAAAACAAAATAAAATCAAATAACTCCCTTTTAAGAACATTTATTATTATTATTATTATTATTATTATTATTATTATGTCATTTTTCATTATAATTCTATTTCTGCTATGGTCGCGCTACCTACCAAGTCTGCAGGAAGATCTAAGGCAGGTAGTGGTGTGTTGTTATGACTCTTGTTTTTCATATCTCTCTAACATCCATAGCGTTACATAGACAAAGTTGTCCTTAGTGTGTGGGCTGTACTTAACAAGACAATTTTTTGTATCTCTTTTAAGCTGGGGTTTCCAGGGATTCCTTCAATGTGATTTTTTTTGTTCCATTTTTTATCATTCCAAGTGCACCTACTATCACTGGTATGATAATTGTTTTCAATTTCCACATTTTTTCTACTTCAATTTCCAAGTCTTTATATTTTGACAGTTTTTCGAGTTCCTTGATTGCTATGTTGCAATCCGCTGGACAAGCCATACCGATTAATAAGCAAGTTTTTTCTTTTTCGTTTTTATCAATAATGTCCGGCCTATTTGCTTCAATTTTTCTGTCTGTGTAGATGGTGTAATCCCATTATTAATATTATTGTGCACCTCGGCGTGGTGTTATGTTAGCAAGCTAGTCTCGATAGAATCATTATACGTGAGTAGTGAGTTCGAACCTCACTGGGTACCCCCTACTTTCGGCCGTGTGTTACGTCTAAGCTACGCTTAGAAAATCACCTTCCTCCAGATTTGGGGTGGGCGCAGGGCTAACACCCCTGCCCCATAAAAGAAACAGTTTGTTACGGAAACAGCAAAAACGATGCCCTACACACCATTGGGTGTAAAAGGAAAAGTTTATTATTATTATTATTATTATTATTATTATTATTATTATTCGATTTATGCTATGGTCACACTACCTACCAAGTGTGCGAGAAGACTTAAAGCAGGTTGTAGTGTGTTGATGGCTACATTTAATTTGTTTTTCTATCTCCTATAATATCACACGAGTTACATGGACATAGTTCTTTTCAGAATGTGGGCTGTACTTATCAAGACAATATTTTCTATATCTTTTAAGCTTGGATTTCAAGGGATTCTTCCAATGTTTGTTTTGTTCCTTTTTTATCCTTTTTTTTATCATCCCAAGGGAACCTACCATCACTACGACTATTCTTGTTTTCATTTTCCACTTTTTTTTCCATTTCAATTTTCAGGTTTTTATACTTTGTTAGCTTTTCAAATTCGTTGGTTGCTATTCTACAATCGGCTCGATAAGCCATATCAATAAATAAGCAAGGTTTTCTTTTCAGTTTTTGACAATAATGCCCGGCTAATTTACTTTAATTTTCCTGTCTGTATAGATTTAAAAAAAAATAAAAGCAAGACATTTTACTGCCACTGTTGTGCAGGGGGTTACATAGGAGGAATGTTGAGGAGTGAGAGGTTGCAGGGGGTGTCAAGAAGAGAGTAGGAGAGGGAAGAGAGTACTGATGAGAGTGGGGTGGATGTAGAAAAGTATGAGAGAGAGGATGTAAGTTAGTGAGACAGGAGATGACTATTGACTTTACATTTAAATTCTTGGAGATTGTAACTGTCAGGTAAGTAATTATGCGGAAGAGAATTCCACAGGCGGGAAGTGCGAGAAAAGAAGCTGATGGAGTAGAATTTGCGTTTACAATTTATTGGTTTCACAGTAAAAGGGTGGGATCTAGCTTGTCGCTCGAGGAAATTCGTATAGAGGAGGTACCAGTGAGCTAAGTACATCGGAGCAGAAGCCGTGAAAGTATTTGTAGAAGAGACACAGGGAAGCCACACTGCGTCGGTGAGAAAGCGACTGCCAAGTCGGGATCGATAACATTACAGATTCTCCGTTGGATTCGGTATGTAATCTTATAGAATACTGACATTTTCTATTTCTGTGACCGGTGCTGTGGGATGTTCATATTATTAATATTATTATTATTATTATTATTAATTTTTGATTAGTGTTCACTTTTATTGAATTTTTTTTGTAGTTTTGCCTTGTGATGCAGTGGATATCGACTTGAAACGACAAATCGGGGAGCCGAGTTCGAATTCAGTTAAATTCCTTGCATTCACACGCACAAATACCCTTAGAAAAGGTATTAATCCGTCTCTTCCCTCTAGCTATGAGTCAAATAATAGGACAATTGGGTTCTATAGCTTTGGCTGGCAACCAGTCTATAGAAGAAAGCAATGGTAACCTACTGCAGGATAATCATCTGCCAAGTCACTCATGTCTCTTTCGAGACATGATCGCCCAAAGCGTGTATCACGTATGGTACTTGACTAATACCAAGGCCATCAATCCCCGCAATGAATAGAAATAAAAGATATATGATAAAGTGTTGTCAGTCATTAATATTAATTCTGCCTCGTATTTACTTTCATCTTAATTTTTATTTTATTTTTATAGTCACCTATTTAATATATTTGGATGTGTGTTGAGGAATCGTAGAACCGGGTTCGAATTCCAGTTAAATTCGTTTGCATTCAGTTATGAGCAAATAAATTTGAAAAAGTTATGGATCCATCTCTTTTCCCTCCAGCTATAGGTTGAATAGCAAGACAAATTGGGTTCTTTAGGCTTGGTTAGCAACTAGTCTATGTCAGAAAAAATGGCAACTTACCGCGAGAAAATATTTTGGCTATTCAGTCATGGATCGAAAGATACATGATCGTTCAAGCGTGTATCATGTATGGTACTTAACTGACTGATTTTAATGTCAGTTCTTTTTAATAATTTCACCCCAAGCAAGGCGTTACCGCCACTGATGTGCAGGGGGCTACATAGAAGTGTTCAATTTTTAAGCAGGAGGAGAGTGAAGAGAAAGACAAATCAGTTAGAGTGGGTGTCAGAGAAAGGGCAAGAGAAGGATGTGAACACAGGAGTAAAGACGGTTGCGAAGGTAGAGAGAAAATAAAAGAACAAGATACACGGGTGATGTAGAAAGAATTGGAGTCAAGTGGATAAGAGATGGGAATTGACATTACATTTAAATTCCTGGAGGTTGTAGCCGTCAGGAAAGCAAGTATACGGAAAGGAGTTCCACAGCGGGAAGTGCGAGTAAAGAAGCTGTGGGAGTAGAATTGTCGTCTGCATTTGGTTGATGTAAATGTAAAATGGTGGGGCCTTCTTGCCAGTCTGGGTGCACGAGTAAATGCTTGTGGAGGAGGTACCAGTAACCAAAGTTTGTCAGAGTAGAATCCATGAAAATATTTATTGAAGAGGCAGAGGGAAGCCACATCACGCTGGTGAGAAAATTTTTAGCTGCTTTTTTTTTATCGCAACTTTTATTTAGGCCGTCAGTCTACGGCAGAGAGTCGGTAGCACAGGATTGCTTTTGGCGAAATTTTCATCGCCAACTTGTTGTGGCCTGTTAGGGGTCAGAAGAAAGATTTGGGAACATGAAGGCAGATTCAAACAGTGCATTAGAATAATAAAACATATATACAAGTAAGAGTGTTATTAATTAGCAAATAGAAGTGTAAGGCCGAACAATATAGTTACGCTGCGTCTCGACTGTCTCTAGACTGTCACGACTGTCTCACAGCTGCGTCCCCGAAAGTCACACAAGTTAGTATTATATTGACGGAAGAAGAATCTATTCCACTGCAAAGGGCACCATAGTAGATCCGAAAGATAAAGAATATCAAATAAATCAACTATTATTATTAATTTTGACTCGCATTTACCTTCATCTAAATTTTTACTTGCTTTTTATTGCAACTTTTATTCAGGTCGTTAATCTACGCTCGTAAGGAAACAGCACTGGAGAAAAAATAAAGGATATTAGATTAAGCATTGTCAAATATTGACAATTATTAATTTTGTCTAGTATTCAACTTCATTTTAACTTTTAGTTGCTTTTTATTGAACCGTCAATCTACAGCCATGAGTAGACGGCGCAGGATCGGAAATCAAAAATATTTGAAGCTTTGTTAAACATAATTATTAATCCTTGAAGAGTATTCACTTTCATCTTAAATTTTGTTGTTTTTATCATAACTGTTACCCAGTTTAATACATCGAATCTACAGCTGCTTTTACTACCAGGAACGCTGGGTCATGTGTCGAGCCAGGAAGTCTTTTCTTGTCAGAATCTATTTTGCACATTTATAAATCTGCCATTCCTCAATGCATTGAATACTGTTGCCATATCTGGTCGTGTGTTCCTGTTATTCATCTACCGCAGAAAGTAATGGCAACCTACTGCGGGATAATCTTCTGCCCAGTCAGTCATGTCTCTTTCGAGACATGATCGCCCAAGCGTATATCACGTATGGCACTTAACTGACTGACCATCAGTATTAAAAGACAGAAAAATTTATTTTAAAAAAAGAGTTATGAACAGCTATGCAATATCCATTGTTCTATATGGCAGTAAATACTGGACAATTTATCTCATAAATTTACTCTTTAATCAAACATTTCAAACAATGTTGGATATTTAACTCCGAGTAAAAGTTTTGGAATTAGAACACGTAGTTTATGTCTATGTTATTTTTTAAAATTTTTTATTATATTTAGCAGTAAATAAGCTAGGAAACAAGGTAGAGTAATGGATAGCAGCTCGGATTAAGGAATCGGAAAGCTGAGGTCGAATTCCATTTGAATTCGTTGCATTCACTTACGCACAAATACCCTTGGGAAAGGTATTAATCCGTCTCTTCTCTCCAGTTATGGGTTAAATAACAGGATATATTCAGTTTTATAGCCTTGGTTGGAAACCAGTTTACCGCCAAAATAATGACAACCTACTGTGGGATAATCTTTTGCCCAGTCTTTCAAGGCATGATCACCTAAGCATGTATCACGTATGGCACTTAACTGACTGACTGACTGAAAGCAGGGTTCAAATTCCAGTGCTAGTAGCCTTAAGAAAAGTATGAAGCCATCTCTTCTCTCCCCGGCTATAGGTAAATAACAGGATAGACTGAGTTCCATAGCCTTGGCTGGGAATCAGTCTAGGAAAATCAAAAACTGAATTCAGTCCATCCTGGTGAGGGTTTCGGCTTCATCAGGCTGTTGTGCCCAAAATAAATACCACCTCTACTGCGGCTTAAGTACATGAGGTGCCCCTGCAAACGACTCTAATGAGTCATGGGATGAAGAAAAAAAATAATCACAAAAATGTTGCAAAACATTTTTATGTAATAGCGGAACAATCAGATTTTATAAAATATGCCTTCTTCTTCTTCTTCTTCTTCTTCTTCTTCTTCTTCTTCTTCTTCTTCTTCTTCTATGTGCACTGTCCCTTCAGGACGTAGGCGATCATGGGACTCCACGTCTCCCTATCCCTTGTGGCTCTTAGTATGTTTGCTCCTGTTGTTCCTGGCAACCCCCGTTCCGTCATCCACCTGATCAGGCCCTGCAAATATGTTATCCGCTGCCTTCCTCTGTCTCTCCTTCCAGTCAGAATCAGGTTCTCCAGGCTCTCCTTCCTCATTGCATGACCCAGGAACTTCAGTTGTCTCTTCCTGATGCTCAGCATCAATTTCCTTTTTGTTGCCATTCTTTCTAACACCTCGTCGTTGCTTGTATGCTCAGTCCACGATATCCGTAGCATCCTTCTGTAGAACCACATTTCGGCCGCTTCCAGTTTTGTCCTCATTTTCGATGATATTGTCCAGCATTCACAGCCGTATTGAAGAACTGACATCACGTAGCAGTCTAGCACTCTTTTCTTCGTTTCTCTTGAGGTTTTCCTGTGTGTTAGTATTTTGCTCATCTTCTGGAACGCGTCCTTTGCCATGCCAATTCGCCTTCGGATCTCCGTGTCGCACTTTCCATCTCCTGTTAGAACACTTCCTAGGTACTTAAATTCTTGTACTTGTCTGATTCTGTTATCCCCCACCTGTATTTGGCATTTGGGGTTGTATCTTTTGCTGATGACCATGCACTCAATTTTCTTAAAGTTTATTTGTAGTCCCTTCTTGTCACTCTCCCCTGCTACTTTCTGTATGAGGTCTTGTAGTTTCCTTTCCGTGTCCGCAATCAGCACTGTATCGTCCGCATATCTTATGTTGTTCAGGTTGTGGCCTCCAATAGCAAATCCTGGCGTGTCTGTCTAGGGTCCTCAAAATATTCTCGCTGTATAGGTTGAACAAATCCAGTGAAAAGACACATCCTTGTCTTACGCCTTTTTCTATCTTTGTGTATCTACTGAGGTCGTTACCTGTCCGTATGCAGGCCGTTTGCTGCCAGT
Source organism: Ascarosepion bandense (assembly GCA_037127315.1). Classification (NCBI taxonomy): domain Eukaryota; kingdom Metazoa; phylum Mollusca; class Cephalopoda; order Sepiida; family Sepiidae; genus Ascarosepion; species Ascarosepion bandense. The sequence continues at coordinate 122,843 of JBBBDQ010001996.1, read as the reverse complement.
AGAGAAATTCTTGATTATTCTTATGAAAGAAGCTAAATTAAAAGAAATGATAAAATACAGTAAAGACAATGAATAAATAGAGAAAAACATAACATGAAGAGGAAACTTAATGTGATAGAGAAGTGGTTCTACAGAAGGATACTGAGAATACCATGAATAAAGTAGGTACGCAAAAATGAAATTTTAAACGAAACGGAAATACAAAGGACACCTATACTTAGAATCAGAAACCGAAACATTGTGATAAAGACAACAAATATGAACATCTTATTCTTCTATGTGCCCTGCCCCTTCAGGGCGTAGGCGATCATGGCTTTCCATGTCTCCCTATCCCTGGTGACTCTGAGCACGCTTTCTCCTGTTACTCTATGCAACTTTCGTTCCACCATCCACTTGATTAAGTCATTCAAATATGTTATCCGCTGCTTTCTCCTGTCTCTTTATCCCTTTATCTGACCTGTTAGTATCAGGTTCTCCAAGCCCTCCTTCCAATTACATGTCACAGGAACTTCATCTCTCTCTTCTTGATGCTCAGTATTAATTTCCTTTTTGTTTCCATCATTTCTAAGATCTCATCATTGCTCCTATGCTTGATCCATGATATTCGCAGCATCCTTCTGTAGAACCACATTTCAAAGAGTCCGAAAAGAAATAGTGTGAATAAGGTGGAAAAGTATTATCTCTCATCTGTTATGACAAATAGTCTAGTCATTGGTATGCCATAAATGTTAAAGAGAAGTTAATAGCTGAGCTCACATGCAAATCTCTTTTTAACATCTACTTTTCGGTTCAAACTGTAGTTGCAGGAAAATTTATAAAACGTATTGATATTTCTGGCTGGTTACGGATATGTAGTCATTATTAAGTGCAAAGTTTTTTTTTATCTATTTACAAACAGAAGTTTGGAATTCACTTTGCTTATCTACATTTTTCTCGCAGCAAAAAACAATTTTGGATCTGGTCTAACAGAAATTCGTTAGCCAGAAGCAAAATCATCCGCCGCCTGTTTCAAAATGGCGATTCTTTTTTTTTTTTCAACACTTGCTTTTATTATGTTATTTTTTTCTCCAGTAGTTCCCTGAAGTGAACTGAAGACCTTTGACTTCACAGACGCAGTAAAATGTTAGTCTCAAGTTCAAAGAACGTAATGGCAATGTCGTCCACACGGTGCAAAGTAAAGCGTGGGGAAAAACCCGAGCTTGTTGGTTTGATTATTTTTCTAGTTCTTTCAAGACTCGTTTTTAGCAAAACATGAAAATTGAATCATGTAGGCCAGTGAGGGGAAAATGTTTTGCCGGTTTTTAAGAAGAGAAAAAAAAAATGTATATAAAATTTCATTACGATATTTAAAAAAAAAATCCCAGGAAGAAAATAATAAAAATTCTCACATTTAAATTCTAAATGAAATAAAAGCAGACAGGTGAAAGGTATTTGTTCAAAGAAGCATTAATTAAGCTTCTGAGCAGGGCGTGGACAAAAGCTATCATTAGCTGTCTCCGGAATTGGTAAATTCGGACATTATATTTTACTAGTTGAAGTATGTATCTACGCCGGGTAAAAAGTCAATATTTAGATCGAAGCTGCCTACAATGACAGGAAAACGAGTCCATGCCACTGGAAATATAAATGACGATACTAACCGTTTCCTTAAAAAAAAAAAAGTATTTATTGATCGAGCAATCGACTGAAATTTATAAAATGATATGCTGCTAAACCTCTGACGGAACGATTTAACTAAATTATTGTATATTAAATATCTAAATTATATATATATATATATATATATATATATATATATATATATAATCAGGAAACAAAAGTCAGGTATTTTTACAAATCCAGCCTCTCCTAAGACCAGATTCATACAAAAATAAAAATTTTCAAATTTGAAACATTCACTGTTCTGGTCTGAAGATTGAAAGAGGATTTGATGCCTAAATGCACAATATATATATATATATATATATATATATATATATATTACGAAATTATTCGGAAATTTACGAAACTGACATAAGACGACATATTTTAATTTTGTTTGTTTTAATATAATAATTTATTAATTGCTCGTATTTGAGTGGATAGTCTGTTTATATATATATATATATATATATATATATATATATATGTGTGTGTGTGTGTGTGTGTGTGTGTGTGTGTGCGTATCATAATATTAAACGGTTATAAATTCAGAATTTATTTCGGTTAAAATAAATTTTGTATTTATAACCGTTTATACATGTGTTGAGTTTTCCTCTTAATATTTTAAAATGCTCTGGATAATATCTTTTGAGTTTTCTATTTGTATCTTATTAATAATTTATATTAATTAAATAAAATTTTTGGATTATTCCCTCCACCGTTGCCATTCTCTCTTATATGTATATATGTGTCAGATTAAATAAATTGCAAATATTGTGTCTGCTTATTCGTTCATACTTACGGATAATCCTTCGCGTATTATAATTGAAAGATGTCAGAAATAAGCTGTAACGTTGACATGATTTTATCATTAATTTCTCAATGTACCCAGATACTTTCAATCTCATTCCGAGATCATCTTCATGTGTGTTAGTTACGGTAACAATCATGTCTAATAAAAATTTCCTACCTAAATACCCAAATTTTCATATATATATATATAAAGCAAGACTATTCCCAACCGGTGCGTTTCGTACGCTGTGAGATTTTATCGGGGCAAATGTAAGGATTTATTTTGTTCTACATGTTTATATATATATATATATATATATATATATATATATATATAATCATTTCACCCCAAGCAATTCGGTACCGCCACTGATGTTCAGGGGGCTACATAATAGATTTAAAGTTTTAGGTCGGAGGTGAAGGCAAAGACGAACTAGCTACAAGGGGTGAAAGAGAAAAGGCAAGAGAAGGAAGTAAACACAGGAGTGAAGACATTTGCGAAGGTAGAGAGAAAGGAAAAGAACAAGATACACGGGTTGATGTAGAAAGAACTGGAGTCAAGTGGATAAGAGATGGGTATTGACATTGCATTTAAATTAAAAAATGTTGTAGCCGTCAGGAAAGCAAGTATATGGAAGGGTGTTTCACAAGCAGGAAGCGCGATAAAAGAAGTTGATGGAGTAGAATTGTCGCCTGCATTTAGTTGATTTAACTGTAAAATGGTGGGTCCTTGTCGCTAGTCTCGTTGCCCGCGTAAATTCCTGTGGAGGGGACACTAGTGATACAAGAACAAGGGTCTCAGCCATAATTCAAAGTCTGATGAGCGAATACAATTCAACAGACTTTTAAAAAATAAATGAATTATGTTTTGTGATGGATGTCTGTCCAGCAGACCTCCAGAAACATATATTCTACCTGAAAATAATTTACATACAGGTGCGATGGATAAATTATCCTCTAAATTATGTAACAATAAAAATAACACTGACATCGTAGTTTAACAGATATATTTATCAAAATTTCATAAAAATATCTTGAAATACTAAAGTGTAATTTTTTTAAAAATCACCATTAGCTTTAACCTCATCCCCAGATGAATTCGTAATATCCTGCAACTCTTCTGGAGGATCAATTAGTTTCAATTGGTGAATGCTGCCATAATCCTTGTCTTTAGTTCATCTTTTATGTTATAAGGAGTTTTGTTGGTCTTTCACTCAACTGCATCCTACACATAATATTCAAGGGGATTGCAGTCTGGAGTGTTCATTGACCACATGTAAGGGGTTATGTGGTTGCAGAAATTCGTTGACTACAATGGCTGGGTTCTCGTGCTTGCATGGTATGGTGTAGAGTCCTGTTGTCAGACGTAGGGCTTTCCAGCGCCTACCCTCTTGTCTGAATGTAGCAAGGCCGTACCTTCGTAATTACGATGAGACTCATCGAATCTTTTAGAATCCTGTGCACTGCCCTGAGATTTACACCCAAACACTGTGAAATGGTGGTATTGGAGACCGTAAGTACAGCATGTCTTTTTCAAATTTCTGACGGAATTGATTGATGAATGAATTGCGGTGTCCAACTGACCCTACTATACAGTGAAATCGATAAAATAAAAAAAATAAAAACAAACAACACGCATGCGCGAAAATTAAAAATATCAAATGGAAACAATTTATTTATACAAGTTTCGTAAAAATGACTGGAGATGGGGCTGCGGTTAAATTTTATTCATTTTTTTCTTGTGTTCTTATAATAAAAGATGTATGAAAGAGAGATTTGTACCGAAATGGTGGTGATTGTCGACGGAAGTTCTGAGTACGTCGTCAAGGGTGATAACAAAGAGGAAATTTGCAAGGGTAGTCACCCCAAAGGACTCCTTTAATGTTAAAGAAGGTAGTGTCTCTGTTTGGGCCTACAAAAGTGGAAAAATAATGTCCACTCAACAGACGATTTACTCAGGCTACGTGTGTGACATATATATATATATATATAGATAGAGAGAGAGAGAGAGAGAGAGAGAGAGAGAGAGAGAGAGAGAGAGAGAGAGAGAGAGAATGAAAGAAATAATAAGGGTAAAAGAGATACATAGAGGAGGATGGAGTGTTATCGAGAGAGAAATAGGGGATAGTGAGAAAGCGATTATAATAAGCATTAAAATCGAAAAAAAATATAAAGGCAGATCGTCGGAATCCTGATGAATAGAGCGAGAAGCAGAATCAGGCCTGAGATTGAACCAGAACAGTGCGGTTTCGTCAAAGACACTGGAACAAGGAACGCCATAGTTAAGATTAGGATGCTCTGTGAAATGAAGAAGGACTTATACCTGTGCTTTATCGATTATACGAAGGCGATTGACAAAATACGCCACAAAGAATTGATGGACATGCTCGGCAGCATTGACATATTTGGAAAAGACCAAAGAGTAACCAAGAATCTTTACTGGCAGCAAACCGCTTGTATACGGACAGGTAACGAATTCAGCAGATATACAAATATAGAAAGGGACGTAAGACAAAGATGCGTATTTTCACCGGATCTGTTCAACTTGTACAGCGAGAATATTTTGAGAACCCTAGAAGTTATGCCTGGATTCGTCATCGGAGGCCACGATTTAAACAACCTAAGGTTTACAGATGATACAATGCTGATAGCAGACACAGAAAGAAAACTACAAGACCTTACAGAAAGTAGCTGAAGAGGGTGACAAGAAAGGACTAAAAATAAGCTGCAAGAAAACCGAAAGCAATAATCATCAGTAAAAAGGGTAGCACAATATGCCAAATAAAGGTGGGTCATACTAAAATCAAGCAGGTAAAAAAAATTAAATACCTCGGAAGTGTTATCACAGAAGACGGAAAGTGCGACACAGAGATCCGAAGGCGAATTGGCATGGCAAAGGAAGCATTCCAGAAGTTGAGTAAGGTATTAACAAACAGGACAATATCGCTAGAAACCAGGAAGAGAGTACTGGATGGCTATGTGTTGTCAGTTCTTCAATATGGCAGTGAATGCTGGACAATATCATCAAAGTTGAAGGAAAATCTTGAAGCAGCGGAAATGTGGTTATACAGAAGGGTGCTGCGAATATCATGGATCGAGCATGTGACAAAGATGAAGTTTTGGAAATGATGGAAAAGAAAAGGAAATTAATACTGAGCATCAGGAAGAGACAGCGAAAATTCCTGGGACATGCAATGAGGAAAGAGGGCTTGACGAACTTGATACTAACAGGCCAGATAGAGGGAAAAAGACTGAGGAAAGTATCGGATAACATATTTGAAGGACCTAATTAAGTGAATGATGGAACGAGGGTTTCATGATGTAACAGGAGAAGGCGTGCTAAGAGTCACTAGAGATAGGGAGACATGGAAAGCCATGATCGCCTACGTTCCTGAAAGGACAGAGCACAATAAAAGAAGAAGAAGAAGAAGAAGAAGAAGAAGAAGAAGAAGAAGAAGAAGAAGAAGTAAAGAAAAATAATCGAAGGAAGAGAGAGCTAGGGGAATAAAAGAGAATAATGTGGAAAGATATATATATATATATATATATATAGAGAGAGAGAGAGAGAGAGAGAACCAGAGACAGGGAGATAGAAAGATACGTAGAGATAGAGGATCGCGATAAAAGCAGTGACTAAGAAAAGATGATAGATAGATAGATAGATAGATAGATAGAGAGGGGGGGGGGAGAGAGAGAGGGGGGGAGAAATTGAGAGAAGATAGAGAAGTAGGACTAAAGAAAGATAAGTAGAGGAAGGGGATAAAAAGGAAAGAAAGGGAAAATAACTGAGAGAGAAAGAAGGGAGAAAAAAGCAGAAGAGAAAAGAGATCAAATTAGGTGCTATAGAAATTGAGGAAACGAGTGATACAAGGAAATATAGAGAGAGCTAGAACTAAAAAGATAGATAGATAGATAGATAGATAGATAGATAGATAAAGAGAGAGAGAGAGAGAGAGAGAGAGAGATTTTCTCGGTTGACAAGAATTTACAACTGATAGTGTCACATGACGCCGCTCTTTAACACGATGGGGGATTCGGTTCTCAATTTCCTGCCTGTCAACTTCCTAAATTTACACGCACACTGTCTGGGCGCCTATCGGAGCGCATTTGTCCGCTAAGTTTCAACAAATGGACACAGTAAATAAAAAACAGAAAGAAAAAAAATGACATAAAAAGATGACCCAATCAGAAACCATTCATCATCGGTGGATTTGATCGAAAAATAGGAAATACAAAACCCGAGGATCATTATTTTTGTATCAATATATTAGGATCTAGTAGCTCAGTTCTTAGAATCAAACAGCTAGACTAACCACATATGTGATTTGATTAAAGTATTGAACATTCTTACTTCTGTTTTAATAATACAGTCAGTCAGTCAGTCAGTTAAGTGCCATACGTGATACACGCTTAAGCGATAGTGTCTCGGAAGAGACATGACTGACTGGGCAGAAGATTATCCCGCAGTAGGTTGCCATTGCTTTCTGCGGCAGACTGGTTGCCAGCCAATGCTACAGAACCCAATCTGTCTCATTATTTGTTCATAGCAAGAAGGAGAAATATGTATTATATTATTACATATTAATTAGTGGGGGATCAGTTTATTACTTCGTAACAATAGAAAATCGATCCCCCACTTTATGACCAGTAGAAGCCTTAATCATGATTCCAACTATTATATACAGTCAGTCAGTTAAGTGACGAACGTGATACACGCTTGGGCGATCATGTTTCGAAAGAGTCATGACTGACTGGGCAGAAGATTATCCCGCAATAGGTTGCCATTGATTTCTACAGTAGACTGCTTGCCAGCCAAGGCTATAGAACCCAAACTGTCCTATTATTTGACTCATAGCTAGAGGGAGAAGAGATGTATTATATTATTACGTAGCAATCAGTGGGGGGTTAGTTTATTACTTTATAACAATAGAAAATCGTTCCCCCAGTTTATGACCTCTAAAAGCTTTAATCATGATTCCAACTATTATATTGTCAGTTAGTTAAGTGCCATATGTGATACACGCTTGGGCGATCATGTCTCGAAAGAGACATGACTGACTGGGCAGAAGATTATCCCACAGTAAGGTTGCCATTGCATTCTGCAGTAGAATGGTTGCCAACCAAAGCTATAGAACCCAATCTGTCCTGTTATTTAACCCATAGCTAGAGGTAAGAAACGGATTAATATCTTTCCCAAGGGTATTTGCGCGTAAGTGAATGAAAGGAATTCAACTGGAATTCAAACACGGCTCCTTGATTTCTCATTCCGAGCCGATGTCCACTGCACTACTGCACAGGGTGACCCCCCAAAAAGCTGGAATTTTTAACAATGTAATAAACCCAAGAGTGATGGAAAAGAAATAAATATTTTTTACTCAATTTAATTGAAACCTCAAAACAATGATGGAATTTTCATTTTTTAAAATGTCTCTGTCAATAAGTTTTTATTTGGTATCTCTTCTAAGCCCCGCTCCGTCAACCATTTGCACGGACCTAACAAGTACGTCTCGCGCTGCTTTTCCCTTGTTTCTTCTTCCATTTATCCGACCTGTGAGTATTAAGTTCTCTAGGCCCTCATTCCTCATTACGCGTCCCAGGAACCCCATTTGTTTGTTCCTGATATTTAGTATCAATTTCCTTCTCGTTTGCATCCTTTCCAACATAACATCGTTGCACACGTGCTCTGTCCATGGTATCTTCAGCATCCTTCTGTAAAACCACATTTCTGCTACCTCATCCCCCCACCTTCATCTCTGATGAGATTGTTCAGCGTTCACTTCCATACAGAAGGACAGATATCACATAGCAATCCAGCACTCTTTTCTTTGTTTCTAATGAGATTTTCCTTTCTTTCAGTACTTTGGTTAGCTTCTGAAATGCGTCTTTGGCCATGTCAATGCGTCTTTGGATCTCCATGTCGCATTTTCTATCCTCTGTCAAAACACTTCCCAGGTATTTGAATTTTGTTACTTGTTTTATTTTTGACTTTCCGACTTGCAGTTGGCATAATAGTCTCCTCTTTTTGCTGATGACTATACATGCAGTTTTCTTAACAAAAATACAGCGCCTCATTTTTTAAAAAATTACTTGTCCAGAAATTTATTGCCCACATTTTGAACTCACAAACGAACAAATTTATGCATCAGAACTAATTGTTTGGTTTAATATCTCATTGAGTATCTCTCGACATTTTAAAATGATGCTCCTTGTTGTCGCTTGATCTCCATTTTCTCCAATGTCATTTAACCGAACTCTAATGGGTTTATTTTTTTCACAAAGCATGTTTCACTAAATCTGCTAGTCTGTTGTTATTGATAACTAAATAGAAATCGATTACACCCTGTCACTCCAGTAGGTCGATAACTGACCGTATGGAGAAAGAAATGAAACTGAAGCAGTTGATTTAATTAATTTGCACAAGGATGTATATATTATTAAAATAGAACTAAGAGTGTTCCAATAGTAGTCACAGGTCTACACAGTGTTTCATAATTATTAGGATGTAGGTATGACAGATTCCTTTGGTGGACCAATTAAATTTTTCATTATAGAAATGGGTTTTGAATTAACTTTTCACTGCCACACATATTTCCCTAATATCGGTTATAAGTTTCCTATCTTTGTCATTCATGTCGTTCTATTCCAAGAGAAGGATCAGTTCTGAGGAATTTTGTCCCCTTGGGTGATCATATCTCGAAAGAGACATACTTACTGGGTAGAAGATTTTCCCTTTATTTTCTGCGGTAGTCTGGTTGCTAACTAAGACTACAGAACCCAATCTGTCCTGCTATTTCATCCATAGCTGAAGGAAGAAGTGACGGATTAATACCTTTCGCAGGGGTGTTTTCGCGTAAGTGAATGCAAGGAATTCAACTGGAATTTGAACTCGGCTTTCCGATTTCTCGTTCTGAGCCGATATCCGCTGCACTACAACAACACACGTCTCTGTAAGAAAAACTAAAAGCATGGTTCACGGCAAAATACAAGCCCAAAATGCTAACTACAGGTCGGGGATACTAAAATCAAGCAAGTGCAAAAACTTAAATACCTAGGAAGTGTTCTGACAAAAGACGGGTTCGGTTCAAAATTTCTAGCACCTGAAGAAGGCAGGAGCGTACAATGGCCGAAACGTCGTACAAATGGCAATAAAGATGAGGACAATAGTCCGGATAATGTAAATACTGATTTTGATTTTATCCATGCATTTATACGCAACGAACACAGATTAATTATGGAGAGTCATTGGATGGGTCTAGATAGATACATCCACTCATAGACTAATAAATCTTAACTCTGTGTAAACTCATTGCTACAACACAGCTACCATTATTCACGTAATAGAATTAGCGGTTTTAGGTATTATTTATTATTTTGTTTTACATTTAATCTCTTATCATTTTCAAGAACTTGTACCTAAGTTTCTAGGTAGTATAATGCTTGTCGCAAAGCTAATCAAATGTATAATAAAGAAAATTCTCTCTTCCTTTCTATTATAACACCGTTGTGTATTAATATATATATATATATATATATATATATATATATATATATATATATATTCTAAGCATATACTGTTAAATATAAGAGACAATGAATGTCTATTATGTTTAATCATGAGCCGTTCTAAACGTCGTATTTTGGCTTTAATTTCAGTTGAAAATAAAGACATTTGGATAATTTTTTATTAATTTGGTTCTAAGCTTTCGGCTCACATGAGCCATCTTAAGAGAGGTCACCAAGACGGTAACACAATAACATCCACCATCATCGACGATTTTATTTTGTGTTGACATAAAACTCCACTAGACAACAACAATAGTTACCAAAAATAACAAACGCAGTTCGCAAATTTGCAATGCGGTTCTATGACGTCACACCGCGTGATTGCGCGAAATGACAACAGAACCATGTATTCAAATGCAATGTAATGCGTTATGACCGAATTATTTGCTGCCTCGATACACTATGTGTGTGTGTGTGTGTGTGTGTGTGTGTGTGTGTGTGTGTGTGTGTGTGTGTGTGTGTGTTTTGTTTTTCTTTAATCCGAAGTGGAAGAGTAGGAAGGTAAATTCCAAGAACCTGATCCTAATTAATATTAAAAATTTTTAACATTAAAAAGTGATGCAGGCAGAGAGCTCACTGTATTAAGAATACAGAGCCAATATAAATTCTCGCCTAAATACACCTTTTCAAACAGCCCAAAATCTTAACCTTAAAAATGTAATTTAACCCATTTAGTTGTCTATCTTTATAAAATATGAACTCCTTTACCAAATCCCTATATATATATATATTTCTTTAATACCTTTAAATTCATGACTTCCTGTAATGGATAAAATTAATTAAAAATTTTTAAGATATTACATTTAAATCTATTCCTCCCCTTCCTAAATATACCGTTTCAAACCCCTGTAACCCCGCGACTACCAGCTCTGTCCTGTTCTACTTTGTGACCGTTGTTAACCTAAAACCTTTCTACACTTTACCCCAGGGCCTTCGCCATTTGGAACAAAACAATGTCGCTGACGTGACGGAGAATCTCTATTAGAGATCCTATGTCGAAATGTACATCCGACACCTTTGAATTTTGAAAATTTTCTCTAATTTATCTCTCTGTCTCTGTCTCTGTCTCTGTCTCTCTCTCTCTCTATATATATATATATATATATATATATATAGGTAATGATGTCAATTCCGTGAATAGCGAGGATAATCCAACAAAATCTACTTAATATAAAATATTAAGTGCTATATCTGTATAGAGAGGTCAGTGGATGTTATCCAGAGCAATATGATATTTATAAAAGAAAAAACGAATGGAACAAATATAGTGTGGTCTGATGAAACGAGTTAATTTAGTTCAAAGAAATGAATTATTATTTATAACCAATCGAAATGATGTGTTGAGGTTTCTTATATATATATATATATATATATATATATATATATATATATATATATATCCTGTCTTTTATAATAAAAATGTTATCAAGTCGTCAAGAATATATATACGCTCTCACACCTTGATTGAGCACTCTGGAAGAATGGTAGACTTTGAAAAACAGTAACAACTCTGGCATCAGGTATTGGTAGCTCAGAGGTGGAATCGCCGACTGACGATAATTCGGTCGTGTTTCAATCCTGGGTAAAAAGCAATCGGCTGTCTAACCGTTCTGACGAGCAGTAAAACAGATGTCTGCGGATGACTATCTATATATCGCTCCTGTCATGCTCAGGAAGTTAGATTATTCTTTCTTATGTCTTAATGTAATACACACAATAGTAGGTATATTATGTTGTTGTAGTCATTTTATACGGCATCTCGATGTAGATATTTTGACGTCATTTTTGATGGCTAGGACCCACTCGTAAATAATATAGTCTTGATAAAACTAGACATATAATACTTTTGATAATTTCTAACCACAGCTTCAATGCAGCACAATGTCCACAGAATGCGTCACCCAATGAGGATTGAAGTCACAGCTCAATTATAATGATTCAAGTTTGCTAACCATTACACTACCCCCAGATGCTCTACACATAGTAATTATGTCTCGTTTTATCAAGACTATATTTTATTCATCTTTTATTCATACATTCGATGAGCTTCACGACGAGCATTAAATACGAATTTGTTAGTATATCGGGAGAGTTTAAGAGTACTTTTTAAATATATTTTTCTTCAGCTCGTATATATCGAGGACTAGAGCTGTTAAATAAAACGATAGTTATTCCGGATTTTATTTTGTTGCAATGGAGTGAATAGAAATTTATGAGATCATTTTTATTAGCTTTATGATAGGCATTTAGCTTGACATTATTATCAGGACGGTTTAACGAGATATGGAGGCAAGATAATTTATTGTCTGTTTCAGTTTAAGAAGTAAATTCTATTATATGTTCGATGTTGTCTAGGTTATTCATAAGGTCATGTAACTTGAAATCTGAAACAGGAATGTTCAATATAGGCTATAAAAATGTCACAGTAGTTTCTACGTTTTTTGACTCTTTGAGTTTTTTTTTTAATAACTTGTTTTTTGTCTGTTTACATATTTTAAGTACCGCTGAAATGCGGAATATCAGATACAGATTTACAAGTCAGACGGGCGCCACGTCTTTACTGGTCTTCGGCGAAACATTATCCGACCTTGTAAAAAAATCATAATATCTACAGTAAATACGTAGTGTCCCTGACGCTTTTTATCGGGTGTTATTTTCTTAACCCTTCGCCTGATTCTCTCAATTGATGCCGTTTCTCATTTAATTACTATCGATTTAATAAGTAGAAGCTTACAACGAATAGCAAAATGAACGCAAATGTCTCAGGGTTACAAATCTACGTGTATTCATGTAGTTCCAGCGCTTTTGGGCACGTCTTCATCAAGTTTCAACGTTTGGTTTTTGGTTCCGTTAGTTTTTTCCGTCTCAGTCGGGGTATTCGACCTGAAGGAATGTATACCCGCATTTGTATTTTACCTTCCTCTTTATCCCATTCTAACACGAGGGCACCTCCGCGTGGTGTAACGGTTAGCAAGCTTGTCCCGCTAGAATTATTACTAGTGAGTTCGATCCTCACTGGGTATCCCATGCATTCGGCCTTGTGCCACATCTAAGCGTCGCTTAGAAAACCAATTATCCTTTTCTAACTCGAAATTTATCTCTCGGCATTTTACCACATGTATGTTGTGGTCCAGGACGTGCATCGTGGTGCAGTGGATATCGGCTCAGAACGACAAACTAGGGAGCTGAGTTCGAATTCCAGTTGAATTCCTTGCATTCACTTACGCACAAACACCATTGGGAAAGGTATTAACCTGTCTCTTCCCTCCACTTATGGGTTAAATAATAGAATGGATTGGTTTCTATAGCCTTAACTGGCAACCAGTCTACCGCAGAAAGTAATGTCAACCTACTGAGGGATAATCTTCTGCCCAGTCAGTCTTGTTTCTTTCGAGACATGATCACCCAGGTGTGTATAATGTTTGGCACTTAACTGACTGACTGAATATAATAGTTGGAATCATGATTAAGGTTTCTACTGGTCATAAAGTGGGGGATCAGTTTTATATTGTTATGAAGTAATAAACTAATCCCCCCACTGATTACTACGTAATAATATAATACATCTCTTCTCCCTCTAGCTATAAGTCAAATATGAGGACAGATTGGTTCTATAGACTTGGCTGGTAACCAGTCTACTGCAGAAAGCAATGCCAACCTACTGCGGGATAATCTTCTGCCCAGTCAGTCTTGTTTCTTTCGAGACATGATCACCCAAGCGTGTATAATGTATAGCACTTAACTGACTGTATTATACCATCGTCCATCATTTTTTCGTTTTTAGTTCCATTTTTGACTCCGTATTTGCTTCTCTTTCCATTTTTTAATTATTCTTTTTTATCTCTGTATTTTGTCTTAGCCTCTCTCTTCCATTTGGTTTTTAAATTTATCTTTTTTTTCTTTGCTTGTCTATCTTCATTTGTATCGCACTGCCTTTTTTTTTTTTACCTCCCTCTGATTTTCTATTTCAATTTGGACTTTTTTGTATTTAAATTTCCTCTCTCTCTTCTCCTTTTCTATCTCAGTTTTGTGTTTTTTTATATTTTGCCCTCTCATCACAATTTTTGTTTTCTATCTGGGTTTTTATCTCCCTGAATTTTATCTTCGTCTCTGTCTTCCTATTTGTTGTGGAACCCAGACTCACTTCAACATGGACTCACCCACTGCTATATTAATAGGTGTGTGATAGCAGTAGGGGGAGAAACAGACAGTAGCACTGTGCGCATGACCGCAGTCGACTACCAAGGACTATACTGGATTCGTAACCTAATATTTAATTTCTTCTCTCTTTCTCTCCCTTTTATTTTACATCTTGATTTTATCTCTCTGAATATATGGAGGCAAGATAATTTATTGTCTGTTTCAGTTTAAGAAGTAAATTCTATTATACGTTCGATGTCGATGTTCGCTATTTCCATTTCAATCTTGCTCTTTATTCCTCTCTATTTTACCTTTCACTCTCTCTCTATCCAATACTATCCCGTTTTTTTTAATCGTATCACCCGAGCAAGGCGGTAACGCCACTGATGTGCAGAGGGATACACAGGCTACAGTGAAAAGATTGGAAAAGAGAAAGCCGGAAACCACATCCTAAACGGGGAACAAGGGATGAGCCTCTTAACCTGTTCAATAGACGTGGGTGGAGTGTGAACCGAGCGATAGATAGATGTATCTACTCCAATTGAAAAAAACAAAAAAACAAAGTGAGAAGATTGGAAAAGAGAAAGCCGGAAACCACATCTTAAACAGGGAACAAGGGATGAGCCTCTTAACCTGTTCAATAGACGTGGGTGGAGTGTGAACCGGGCGATAGATAGATCAATCTACTCCAATTGAAAAAAACAAAAAAAACAAAGTGAGAAGATTGGAAAAGAGAAAGCCGGAAACCACATGCTAAACAGGGAACAAGGGATGAGCCTCTTAACCTGTTCAATAGACGTGGGTGGTGTGTGAACCGGACAATAGATGGATCAATCTACTCCAATTGAAAAAAAAACAAAAAACAAAGTGAGAAGATTGGAAAAGAGAAAGCCGGAAACCACATCCTAAACAGGGAACAAGGGATGAGCCTCTTAACCTGTTCAATAGACGTGGGTGGAGTGTGAACCGGGCAATAGATAGATCAATCTACTCCAATTGAAAAAAACAAAAAAAACAAAGTGAGAAGATTGGAAAAGAGAAAGCCGGAAACCACACCCTAAACAGGGATCAAGGGATGAGCCTCTTAACCTGTTCAATAGATGTGGGTGGAGTGTGAACCGGGCGAGAGAGTTATCTACTCCAATTGAAAAAAAAAACAAAGTGAAAAGATTGGAAAAGAGAAAGCCGGAAACCACATCCTAAACAGGGAACAAGGGATGAGCCTCTACACCTGTTCAGTAGACGTGGGTGGTGTGTGAACCGGGCGATAGATAGATCTATCTACTCCAATTGAAAAAAAAAAGTGAGAAGATTGGAAAAGAGAAAGCCGGAAACCACATCCTAAACAGGGAACAAGGGACGAGCCTCTTAACCTGTTCAATAGACGTGGGTGGAGTGTGAACCGGGCGATAGATAGATCTATCTACTCCAATTTTATCTCTCTATTTTATTCTATCCCCTCTCTCTTTTAAGGTAACTTGACGTGTCGTAATGGTTAATAAGCTTGTCTCGCTAGAATCATTAAACAGCAAGTTAGAACATCACTGGGTGCCCCATACCTTTGGACTTGTGTTATATCTGAGATGCGCTTAGAAAATCACCTCTCTCTTTCCTTTTATTCTTTAAAAATATCTTTTTATACCGCTAAGCATTTTAATTTCATCTTTTTCTGGTTCTACCTCAATTTTATCTCTCCTGTATCTCTACCCATTCTTTCTCGACTTCTGTCTCTCTGTATTTTGCCTTACCATCTCCCCATCATTTCTATCGCGATTTTTATCTTGCAGTATTTTGCCTTATCTTCTTCACTTATTTTTAATCTCAAATTTTATATCTCTGTATTTTGCCTTATCCTCCCCTCATTATTTTTATCTCGATTTGTATCTCTCTTTATTTTGCCTTACTTTCTTCCCAGCTTTTCTATATCGATTTATATCTCTCTGTATTTTGCCTTATCTTCACCCTATAATTTTTATCTTGATGTTTATCTCTCGTATCTTTGACTTGCTTTCTTCCCAGCTTTTCTAGATCGATTTTTATCTCTCTGTAATTTGCCTTACTTTTCTCCATCTTTTCTATGTCGAATTTTATCTCCCTTTATTTTGCCTTACCTACTCCCTTTCTACCTCGATTTTTATCTCTCTTATTTTTTGCCTTACCTTCTCCCTATCATTTCTACCTCGATTTATATCTATCTTATCTTTGCCTTACCTTCTCCCCATCATTTCTACCTCAATTTTTATTTCACTTATCTTTGCCTTACCTTCTCCCCATCATTTCTACCTCAATTTTTATTTCACTTATCTTTGCCTTACCTTCTCCCCATCATTTCTACCTCGATTTTTATTTCACTTATCTTTGCCTTACCTTCTTCCCATCATTTCTACCTCGATTTTTATTTCACTTATCTTTGCCTTACCTATCTCGATTTTCATCTTTCTTATTTTAACGTTTATTCTTTTTAACGTTTTCTATCTGCAGTGATTCCCCTCTGCATTTTAACAACCTCTTTCACATTTTCTATCTCAATTTTACTTTGTATTTTAATTTCCACCCTCTTTCCGCCCTCTCTCCTCCCTCTCTCCTCCCTCTCTCCTCCCTGTCTATTTCTATTTTAGTTTGCATTTTTTCCTCCCTCTCTCCTCCCTCTCTCCTCTCTCTCTCCTCCCTGTCTATTTCTATTTTACTTTGTATTTTCTTTTCTTCCCTCTCTCCTCTCTATCTCCTCTCTCTCTCCCTCCCTGTCTATTTCTATTTTACTTTGTATTTTATTTTCTTCCCTCTCTCCTCCCTCTCTCCTCCCTCTCTCTCTCTCTCTCTCCCTGTCTATTTCTATTTTACTTTGTATTTTATTTTCCTCCCTCTCTCCTCCCCGTCTATTTCTATTTTACTTTGTATTTTATTTTCCTTCCTCTCTTCTCTCTCTCTCTCGTCCCTGTCTATTTCTATTTTACTTTGTATTTGATTTTCCTCCCTCTCTCCCTCCCTCCCTCCTCCCTCTCTCCCTCCCTGTCTATCTCAATTTTACTTTGTATTTTATTTTCCTCCCTCTCTCTTCCCTGTCTATCTCAATTTTACTTTGTATGTTATTGTTCTCCCTCTCTCCTCCCTCTCTCCCCCTCTCTCCCTCCCTCTCTTCTCTTTCTCTCCTCCCTGTCTATCTCTATTTTACTTTGTATTTTATTTTCTTCCCTCTTTCCTCCCTCTCTCCTCACTCTCTCCTCCCTTTCCCTCCCTCCCTCCCTCTCTCTCTCTCTCCCTCCCTGTCTATTTCTATTTTACTTTGCATTTTATTTTCTTCCCTCTTTCCTCCCTCTCTCCTCCCTTTCCCTCCTCCCTCTCTCTCTCTCTCTCTCCTCCCTGTCTATTTCTATTTTACTTTGTATTTTATTTTCTTCCCTCTTTCCTCCCTCTCTCCTCCCTTTCTCCCTCCCTCTCTTCTCTCTCTCACCTCCCTGTCTATTTCTATTTTACTTTGCATTTTATTTTCTTCCCTCTTTCCTCCCTCTCTCCTCCCTTTCTCCTCCCTCTCTCCTCACTCTCTCCTCCCTGTCTATTTCTATTTTTCATTCTTTGTATTTTACTCCTTTTCTTCTTTATGTGCAGTGTCTCTTTAAAACGTAGGCGATCATTGATTTCTACTTGACTCTGTCTCTTGTTGCTCTCAACATTCTTTCTCTTTGTCTCTCTCCCAAACCCAGCTCTTCTATCCATTTACTCTGGCCTATCAAGTAGGTCTCGCGCTGCCTTCTCCTTCTATCCGTTTTGTGAGTATTAAATTCTCCAGGTCCTCCGTCCTCAGTATATGTCTCAGAAACCTCATCTGTCTCTTCCTTATGTTAAGTATGAGTTTTCTCCTCGTTTCCATCCTTTCCAACACCTCGTCGTTAGTCACGTGCTCAGTTCATGGTATCCTCAGCGTCCGTCTGCAAGACCAGATTTCTGCTACTTCAAGCCTCTCATTCATTCTCGAGGAGATTGTCCAACATTCAGTGCTATACAGAAGGACAGATATCACATAGCAATCCAGCCCTCTCTTCTTTGTTTCCAATGAGATTTTTCTGTCTTTCAGTACTCTGGTTATCTTTTGAAATGTGTCCTTGGCCATGTCTATGCGTCTTAGAAGATTGTCCACCATTCACTGCCATATAGAAGGACAGATATCACATAGCAAGCCAGCACTCTTTTCTCTGTTCCTAATGAGATTTTCCTGTCTTTGAGTACTCTGGTTAGCTTCTGAAATGCGTCATCATCTCAATTTTTGTTTTTCTATCTCGAGTTTTATCTGTAAATTTTAACTTCCTTTTTCTTTTGTATGCAAATTTTTATTTGTCTGAATGTTACCTTCCCTTCTCTTGTCCTTTTAATATCGATTTTTCAACCCTGCATTTTGTTTTCAATTTTCTCTTTCCTTTTAAAGCTCGAAATTTTAACTCACTCCATTTTGCCTTCGCCTCTCTCTCTATCTCTCTCTCTCTCTCTCTTTGCCTTATTTCTCGATTTTTACCTCCTTTCATTTTGCTTTCCTCTTTCTCTCCATCACGATTTCCGCATCACTTTTTTTTTTTTGCTTTCTACTCTCTGTTTCTAAACCAATCACAAACCCACACACGAAAAAAAAAAATAGTGCATACCTTGGTCTTTGTACCGATATATTCTCTGCGCATATTTACATATAAGTTTAGAAGCACTTTGGTTAAGAATGTGTAAACGAGTAGCAAACGTCCATTTCCCACACTTGCCACCCTGGTGACTTCGTGTCGCGTCAAGTAGCAGGGATCCCTGTGAAAATGCTACCGGAAATATCCCAAGAAAATACCATTAGATACTGACTATAAACCATCAATGAGAGCGGAAGAGTAGAACGAAATTATTAGATTCTGAACGTGAGGAATCATACCTTAAAAAAATAAATTGGTGGCTCTTTCTTTCTTTCTTTTCTTTTTTTTTTTTAAGCTTCGAGTGGATGATGAAGCAATCGACTCCACAAAATCTAACAAATTATCTAAACAGCAAACATTAGAACTATTTTAAAATTCTTTTGGGTCAGGCCGACAAATTTTCAATATCCCCCCTTTCTCTCATTCTCTCTCTCTCTCTCTCTCTCTCTCTCTCTCTCTATATATATATATATATATATATATATATATATACACTACCGGCCATAATTATTGGGCCACCCCAGTCTTTTAAAGGAAATGATGTATTTCATACTATTTTTTAGTATTTATTGCCAAGTAGATGCTTCTAAATAAAAATAGAATGCTTCTTTTGTTAATATTACTGAGCAAAATTTTACAAAGCAGCCAGGAAGCCTTTGCTTCGGCCAGCGAATAAGAAGAAGAGACTAGCATAGGGAAGAGAGCACAAAAACTGGATCCCAGAACAGTTCATTTGATGCACATGTTATTGCACAGTATTAACAAAAGAACCATTCTATTTTAATTTAGAATTATCCACTTGGCAATAAAGACTAAAAAATAGAAGGGGTGGCCTAATATTTACGGCTGGTAGTATATATATATATATACATATATATATATATATAAAATGTGTGTGTGTGTGTGTGTGTGTGTGTGTGTGTGTGTGTGTGTGTGTGTGTGTGAGATTATTAAACAATTAGTCAGGATGAAATTAAACCAGTATACAGTAGTATTAATAAGGGACAAATACATATATAATGTACAGCTTTTAAATAATTTAATTCGGAAGACATGTGATTACGCAACCTAGGTTTCAACCTTTCGGTATCTTCGCGCGTTTTATATCAATTGATACTCCAACGCTTTTTCCAAAAGCACGAGAACTTTCAGAACTCACAGTTGGAACTTTGAAATAACTGGAGTTTCAAAATAAGAAGGAGCCGATCAAGATTTCTAAATGCTTTCATCCAGGTTGTATGATCCTAAAATATATTTTCTGATATGTCTACATCCGGTCATTACTTCGGACCTTTCATTTAGCAACCTTTCTCGTTCTGGAAATAATATTATGGCTAAGTTTTCTTCTTGGCATAATAGGCAGACATGCAGAAAGTTTGCTACATGAAAGGTCCGATGTAATGTCCGGATGTAAACATATAAAAAAAATATATTTTAGGATCGTACGAACCCGGATGAAAATGTTTATAATTCATGAGCAACCCCTCCGTTATTTTAAACTTTCGGTTATACGCCCTGGAAGTTTCTGTTAAGTTCGAAAAAGCGT
>JBBBDQ010001996.1:82500-97500 GCA_037127315.1 Ascarosepion bandense | reverse complement strand
GTAAGCGATGTCAATAGCTGTCTGCAATTCACCTCCGGCCAAAATTTAAAATTTCTCACTCTTAGACGTTTCCATTGGCTCTGTCCTCTCTCTCTATTTTCTCGCTTATTTTCCTCTTCACTTTCTATTTTTCTATATTTTCCCTTTTCTTTTTCTTTTCTTTTTCCTTGATTTCTCATCTTATTTTCTATTTTTTTCTTCCCACTTTCTTTTCGACTTTTTACCTCGGACAAAAAAAAAAAAAAAAAAAATGATAAAAAGAAGAAAAATCCAAAAATAAAAGGAAGTGCTGTTTCTGAAATATATTATTTTCAGTAAAATGTGTATTCAGTCAGTTAAGTGACATACGTGATACACGCTTGGGCGATCATGTCTTGACAGAGACATGGCAGAAGATTATCCAGCAGTAGGTTGCCATTGCTTTCTGCGGCAGACTGGTTGCCGACCAAGGCTATAGAACCCAATCTGTCCTGCTATTTAACCCATAACTGGAAGGAAGAGACAGATTAATACCTTTCCCAAGGGTATTTGCGCGTAAGTAAATAAAATGGATTCAACTAGAATTCGAACTCGGCTCCTCGGTCTCTCGTTCCGAGCCGATATCCACTGTACCACAACGCACAACGTTTATTGCCACCATTATTAACTACCTAGTGAGGCATTGTTCTTTCTATGTCGTAACAAAATGTACAATTTTGTAGTAGTTTATAGTTTGTAAATGTTCTAAAGTAATTAATAATAATAATAACAATAATATATATATAGACTACTGTTTAATTCGATGTAGCATGCCTGCACTTACTCAATCGTAAATGGCATTTGAGTCCTGCAAGAGATTTATAAACAAGTCCACAATGGAGGCAAGAAGGGAGATTGCACGAATGATCGGCTGGGACACTTGCAGATGCTTTGGTTCTCTCACGCAGTTGGTTAATCTCAGTCTCAGAGAACTGCTTGATGCCCCTCTGGCAGGCAGATCTCCATTTAATTCGCTGAGAGGCAATTCGTTCAAACTCACGGTGAGGAATATTTGTACATGTCAAATTCATTTTCAGGTTATCCTTAAAGCGAAGCAAAGGTCTACCGACATTCCGCCGTCCACTGCTGAGCTCGCCGTACAACACTTGCTTTGGTATCCGGTCATCTTCCATACGTAAGACATGTCCTGCCTAACGCAGCTGTGATTGCATCAAAAAGCTCTCAATTCCGCTAATACTGCAGCGCGTGAATAGGTCCGCATTAGACATCCGATTGTTTAGGGTGAAACCACAAATTGTTCTAAGGTAATTTTTGTGGAAGACATCAAGCTTCTGGATGTGATTATGATAGACTGTCCATGATTCCGATCCATAAAGCAGTGTCAGTAGCACAACTGCTTTATACACAAGTACTTTAGTCCTTAGGCTAATCCTCCTATCATCCCATAACCGATGGCGCAGTTTCCTAAAAGCACTAGTTGCTTTCGCAATTCGATTAATGATTTCATCATCAAGAGAAGCATCCCAATTAACCTTACTTCCAAGATAGGTAAAGTTTTTCACATATCTTTACCACCTACTCAGATTGGTATATCGGGAAAGCTGTATACTGGTGGCCGCCGCTTTACACCCAGAACCTGTTTTGGTGTGGGACGTGGTTGGTGAATCACCTCTGTTTTCTTGATGCTGATTGTCAGATCCAAAGCCTTGCAAGCAGCGGAAAACCTATCTACAAGCAGTTGCGCTTCCTCTTGAGAGGTTGCACAGAGTGCAGCGTCATCTGCAAACAAAAGATCCCTAATGATAGTTTGTCGAATGAGGGTCTTGGCTTTGAAACGCTGCTGGTTGAGGAGACCACCACTGGTTCTGAATTTGAATTTTAGGCCTGTACCAATATCAGCAAAAGCATATCTCAGCATAACCGAAAAGAACAAAGCAAACAGCACAGGTGGCCATTACGCAACCCTGTTTAGTACCATTTGTCACATTGAAAGGTTCTGAAGACTCCTCATTTGAAACAACAGATGCCTTCATTCCATCATGAAAAGACATGTTTACATTCAGCATGTTGTCGGGTATTCCCAGCTTTTTCAAAACCTTCCAGAGAGCTGCACGGTTGACTGTGTCAAAGGCCTTTATAAGGTCAATGAAAACCACATACAGCTCCTCATTCTTCTCTCGGACTTTCTCAGCAACCTGATGGAGGGAAAAGATCATATCGACAGTACCTCGACCAGCACGGAAACCGTTAATTCGGAGTAGATATTGTCAACAAGGTGTTTGATTATTCTATTGAGAACAAGCCTTGCTAAGATCTTCCCTGCAATTGATAAAAGTGAGATGCCACGATGGTTGTCACAGATATTCCTATTGCCTTTGTTCTTATACAGGTGTTGAATTAGTGCATCTTTGAAATCCTGAGGGACATTTCCAGTTAGCCAGATATTCACAAAGTGACTGTGCAGCTTCTTCACCAGTTTCTGACCACCGGACTTAAGAACCTCAGGAGGTGAGGCGCCTTTCCCAGATCTTTTGGCTGAAGAAATTTGCTTGTTAGCAACAAAAACCTCATGTACTGCTGGAAGGAAAGAGAGTTCAGGAATTTCAGGTCGCTCAGTGATAGATGAAATTATTTTTTCGTCAGTTGTAGAAGCATTGTTTAGAACTGCTTCAAAATGCTCCTTCCAGCGATTCAAAATATCCGCTCTGTCAGTCAGCAGTGTGCCATCACTTGCAAATATGGGAGAAACACCAGATTCGTGTGGCCCCCAAACTTTCTTAATACCTTCATAAAAGGCTTTCAAATCCTTCCTATCAAATGCTTCTTCCACTGATTTGGCATGTGAAGACCACCATGTCTCTTTCATCTGCCATATTGTTTTCTGGACCTTACTTCTGCATGCATTGTACTCTTTCTTCTTTAATGTGGAGTTCTTATCCTCAATCCGGATTTTGTGAGCCTTGTGCATCTCGTTGATCAAATCCTGTGCCTCAACATTTTGATCATCAAACCAGTCCTGATTCTTACGAATAGGTAAGCCCAGAACTTCCAATGCAGATGTGTGAATTGCGTCACGTAAAGATTTCCATGAAGATTCAATATCATCAGTTATGTCAACAGAATCTAATGAATGATGAAGGTGAGCCGACAGTACCGCTTGTTGATCAGTGCTCTTTAATGGAAGGACGTTAATTTGTTTGGGGACACATGAGCGTTTCATTCTTCTGTGTTGTAAATGCAACGTTGTTTTACTTCGGAGCAATGCATGGTCGGAAAGATAGCAACTTGTATTATTTTCAGTAAAACGTTTATTACCATCATTATTAACTACCTAGTGAGGCATTGTTCTTTCTATGTCGTAACAAAATGTACAATTTTGTAGTAGTTTATAGTTCGTACATGTTCGAAAGTAATTAATAATAATAATAATAATAATAATAATAATAATAATAAATACATATATATATATATATAAACTTTTGATTTGAACTAAGAAATGCATTAACGACTTTTTCAAATATCACTGTTTTTCATTTTTTAAAAAATAAAAACCGCCAGCTTAAGTTAAATGTAATAAGTTTCATAATTTTTTTAAACATGCACAAATACACACATACATGCATACTTTTCTTTCTTTCTTCTTGGATCTGATGAAGCCTTAACTGGCGAAATGCATCATCAAATCTCTCCTCTCTTTTCCTGCAATATTTCCATTTATCAAATTGGTAATTTTAAGCTCTATCAAGATTTCAATATCCATTATATATATATATATATATATATATATATATATATTTTCTTTCGTCTAGTACTTTGACTAATGTTCAAGTGCTTAGTTCGTTTCTTTTTTTGTTTCCATTTTTTCCCTCCGCGTTTATACTCGGTGGGTTTTTCGAGACGTGTTCAACAACAAATTTAAAGTTATATATATATATATATATATATATATATATATATATATATATATATATATATATATATATATATATATATATATAGTTCTCTCGGTAGCTGGCGTGTGTATCCACTGCATATATATAACAGACTAAAATTTCCTCCTCTCTCATTCGATGCGCCTATGAGGAAGTAGGGTCTCCAACTCACACCGAATCGGTCGAGTTTCGATCCCGGCTGGAAGGCGGTGGCTATCTATTCTGTGATACAGCAAAACAGGCTTGTATGTGGATGCCTAATATATTATGCTTTCATTACGAGAGAGGAAAATTGTAAAACACAGTTACCACTTCTGAGATCTACGCATTACAAACAGGGTTGTATGTGATTTGACTAATATATATATATATATATATATATATATATATATATATATATATATATATATATATGACCTTAGGATCCTTTCGGCCAACACATTATCAATAGTGTTCGTTGGCAGAATTTTAAATGATTGACAGGATATATATTTTGCTTAAAATTTTGTTTTTAAGCGAGTTCCACCTTCCCTTCTTCAATGTATATTTATGTGTCCTGTCAATCATTTAAAATTCTGCTATCGAGCACTTTTGATAATGTGTTTGCCGAAAGGGTCCTAAGGTCTTATGTAAATTATAACGTTAATTCTATATAAATTCATTTGTTTTTTCTGTGGGTACAAGTCTCTTTTTGTATATATATATATATATATATATATATATATATATATATATATATCTTTATTAACGGTCTTTATTATAATAGAGAGTATATATATTCTTCACTCGAGGACGACATAATTTACGAAAATGAAATAAGGAGGCATTATTAAAGAGCAAATACACAGCAAGTTTGTATGTGTAGTATTTAAGAAATTATAGGATATTATATGGATTAATTATAATTATAGATTTATTTCATTTTGGTTGATTTTATTTAGCAGTATATCAACAACTCCATGGGTTATTCAATTCCGAAATGTAAATATTTTGCACACAAACATAAATTTAATATATAAATGTGTGTATGTGTATGTGTGTTTAAAGAAACAATTTTTTGTAAAGCTTAAAAAATAACCCAACCTAAAATAAACCTGTAAAAAACAAAAACAAAAAAAAAAAAAAAAATGAAATAAAAAAAATATAAATCTATAGACACCTCAGTCAGTTATGTGCCATACGTGATACACGTTTGGGCGATCATGTCTCGAAAGAGAGATGACTCACTGGGCAGAATATTTCCGGCAGTAGTTTCCCATTGCTTTCTGCCGTAGACTGTTTGCCAGCCAAGGCTATAGAACCCAATCTGTTATTTTACCCATAACTGGAGAGAAGAGACGGATAATACCTTTTCCAAGGGTATTTGTGCGTAAGTGAATGCAATGAATTCAGATGGAATTCGAACTCGACTCCCCGATTTCTTGTTCCGAGCCGATATCCACTGCACCGCAATACACATCGCCTACCTAAGCTGAAACGTTAAGAGCTCAATGTCTCTAGAAATTCGAGTAAGGCAGAGCAGTAACTAAAAACCGAATATAAGTACTCGAGGAATCCAACCCAGCGAATGCTGGACGGTCTCCTCAAAGATGAATGAGAGATTCGAAGAAACAAAAACGTGGTTCTATCGAAGGATACTTAGGATACTATGAACCTAACATGTGAGCATCATATTCTCCATTTCTTCCTCATTACGTGTCCCAGAAACCTCAGCTGTCTCTTTCTAATGCTAAGTAAAAGTTTCCTTTTGGTTTTGCATACTCTCCATGTTCGGTTCATAGTATCTTAAGCATCCGTCTATAGAACCACATTTTTTTTTGCTTCGAATCTCTCTTTCATCTTTGAGGAGATCGTCCAGTATTCGCTACCATATAGAAGGACCATCGATTTTATTCAAGGCATTCGTTTTTATTTATGAATACAATAGTTCTTTTTTTTTTAATAGAATTCGGTGATCTTTTCCCTTTTTAAATATACGAATATCCTTTCACAAATGTGGTTGCTTTGTGTAGATATATTTGTGTTATGGTGGCTTCCTACGAGGACTGGACTCTTCCTCTTATATATACTTACCTGCGTGACTTCCGGAGTGCAGTTAAAGAGCATTTGACTGCCTTGCGCATTGTTAAACTCTCTGCCTTTGAGTGGAGAGCATTAACCCAGTCATGGCTCCGCCGAAGGGTAGAGTCATTTTTTTTTAATCGTTTCACCCCAAGCAAGGCATTCCACTGCCACTATTGCGCTTGGGGCTACATAGGGGAAGGTAAATAGAAAGAGTGGTTAGATATAGGACATGACAGAAGTGGG
Organism: Ascarosepion bandense; assembly: GCA_037127315.1. Lineage (NCBI taxonomy): Eukaryota > Metazoa > Mollusca > Cephalopoda > Sepiida > Sepiidae > Ascarosepion > Ascarosepion bandense. The sequence goes on along the minus strand of JBBBDQ010001996.1, from coordinate 91,282 downwards.
GTGATAGATAGTTTGGAGGATGGGAAGAGTGTTTGAAAGAATGGAAGCGAGTTAGTGTGTTAGGAGGTATCTATTGACCTTACATTTAAACTCCTGGAGATTGTAGCTGTCAGAGAAGCAGTCATGTGGAAGGGAATTCCAGTGTCGGGAAGTGCGAGAAAAGAAACTGATGGAGTAGAAGTTGAGGTTGCATTTTATCGGTTTCACTGTAAAAGGGCGGGATCTAGTTGCTAATCTAGTATCTCGTGCAAATTCGAACCTAGGGGGCACCAGTGATCTAAGTTCATCGGAGCAGAAACCATGAAAGTTTTTATAGAAGAGTCTCAGGGAGGCCACGTCGCGCCGGTGAGAGAGAGACTGCAGGCGGTCTGCCAAGTCAGTATCGATCACATTACAGACCCTGTACCTTGTCGAGAAGCCCAAGGAGAATTGCAGGGACACCAGACCAGATATGGCAACAGTATTCAATGCACGGGCGGATGGTAGATTTATAAATGTGCAGGATAGATTCAGATGGAAAAAACCTCCGGGCCCTGCACAGAGAACCGACTTTTATAGCAGTGGATTTAGCAATGGATTCGATATATTCATTCCACTTGAGGTCCGATGAAAGTGTGAGACCAAGGAGGCGTAGTGTTTTACTCTCTGGGAGGCAAGCCTGGTCCATGCTAATGGGAGGTAGGTGCGGTTGGCTGGGGAACATTAGATAGATATTTTTGGCCGGGCTATATGGTCCGGAGGGCCCACATTAAAAAGGTCTTATGCCACATTTTGCCTCAAGTGGGAAGGCGAATGAATACTGCAGTTAAAGTGGAGTTAATAAGGCAGTTAACGAGAGCATTTAACAAAAGGCAGTTGACGACATCTGCTAGTCAGGCAATAAGTAGCGTAATAATACCTTCGGACTTACTTATTTCTAGTTATTTATTATCAACACTTCCTTTAAAAATCTTGTTTCTTGTTATACTAACATACTGTTTTGAGCCTACCTTCTTGTTCTTTGTCTTACTTCCGGCACAAACCGGTTACTACAATTTTGCGGCAAAGTTTCGCCACAACTCCATAACAATTTGCTGTGTTGTGTAGTCTAAGCTTTCGATTCAGATGGATCATTCTCTATAGGTGCGAGCAATACAACAACCACTCTTTCACATAGACTCATGTGCTGTTTTCCTATAAAGAAATACTTAATACTTTGCTCTGTTTTCGCACGGCATCTGTGCTCGTAGCGGTTATCAGTGCACAAAGTGGAACTGGCGGGTTGAGTTCAAGTTCTAGTCAATTGCATTCATTTTTGCACAAGTATTTTTTGAAAGTTTTTGAATCCAACTCTTCCCCTAATTCTATCAGATAGTGGTTAAGAGAAGGACAGACTGGGCTCTGTAGTCTTGGTTGGCAACTAGTTTAGGAGAAAAAATTCTGAATAAAAAACTGGCTAGATGTTTAGCTAGTAGCTCCACCTGTGGGAACCTTTTTATACCTAGTCACGTTGAAACAGCAGTTCCCGGGCGATCACCGAAGTTAAGCAACGTCGATCATGTTCAGTACTTAGATGGTGACTGCTTGGGATTACCAGGTGCTGTAAGCTTGGATGTTTGGCTGATTTAATGGATAATGGCTTGGAATTTGAAATGAGAGACTTGAGTTTCAATCCCAGTCGTATTCATTATATTCACTTACGAGCATTGAGAAAGACATGATCCACCACTTCTCACCCCCGTAATGGTATAATTAGTAAGACCTGTATCGCTAAATCATTATTATCTCCCTCTAATTCTTACAATCTAAAAATAATTTCTGGCTTTAAATAACCTGAAAAAGGTTGATAGGCCGTAAAACCAAATCAATAAAATAATGAATAGACAACACAGGCATATTTTAAAGATTTATTTACATTCTCTGTAATATAAATGTGTAGAAGCTGTGATGGCCACAAATTGAGGGATAAGTTTATATGTTGACTGTGATATGTAACTGATCCCCCACTTTGTATACACATGATAATTTCTTATTTGTTTATAAAGTTCTGATTAGGTAAGAATACATCTCTTCCTTTCCAGATATGGGTTAATTAATAAGATGACTATCACGAAACAAGTATTATCTAAAAATAAATTTTTACAAAAAATAAAAATATTGTCTAGATTTAAATAAACTGCAAAGAGTTAATAAGCCGTAGAAAACGAATCAATCAATCAATCAATCAGAAAATAAATAAATTAAAACTGTAATTTCACGAGTATTTCTAGTAGTAATTATTAACGGACCTGAAGGAGACTACTACCACCTTTAAATTTGCTGTTTTTTATTTATTTATTGACTGTTTTCAATGCAATCTTATCAATTACAACTTAAACTTTTCGAATGACAAAAAAAAAAAATTGGAAAAACTTCAACATTTAAACAATTTTAAGGAGGAAGGGTCTCAGTTTTTCATACAAACTTACATAGTAAATCTATCTGGTGCAATTAACATTTTTCTTGCGCATATTCAACAAGTGAATCCTTTGCGAAATCTTTGAATAAAGCCATTCCTGGACTTGCTATCGTAAGAACTAAAGAAAACTTGAAAAAGAAAAAACAAGACCAACAACTCGTCCCAAAAAACCAAAACAAAGCGACCCCAACGCAAGTGGTTCCAAAACGGAGGATCGATTTACTATAACGTTGTATGAGAAACTTAGCCCCCAATAAAATTGTTTAAATATTGAAATTTTTCCAAATTTCTTTTAATAATCGGAAACTTTATGTAATAATTGATAAGACTACACCAAAAAAAATAAAAAAATAAATAAAAAAACAATAAATTTAAAGGTGGTTGTAGTCTCCTTCAGGTCCGCCTAATTATTTAAGATAAATATGAAATATTGGATCAGAATCATGAGTAACGACTTTTGAGAAGCCACTCTCAAATACCCGTCGTTCTTATACAAAATGTGCGTAGGCTTTTCAATTTTAGCAATAAATAAAAATACATAATAGAATGGGTTCTGGGTATGACTGTAAACTTCATCCAGCAGCAAGGCCTCTGATTGGGAAGTTGTGAGGAGCATGTATCTACCTCTTAATTGCTGTTGTTCTTGGGTCCACCTTGACCCGGAGTGGTAGCACCTGTTAGGGTCCCAGCTATGGACAAATACTTAACCCGCCAAACTGGGGTCAAAACACTATGAAAGTATAAAAAATAGACTTTTATAGAAACATATACATAAAATTGACTTTAACAGAAAAATATACATTTTTGAAAGAAAAAAAATACTAGCAATATATTTTTATAGAAAACTAGAAAACATCTTTAGTTTTATGAAATAAAACCATTAATTAAAAATAATATTTTAATCAAAATTGGACTAAATCAACCTTCTCACTGTAACCGAATATTAAAAAACCCTTAAAACCCCAATTTTGTTTGGCATTAAATAACCCACAGAGGTTGATATGCCGTTAAACAAAACTCAAACTTATTTTTGAAGGAAAAAATTACCATAGCACATTTTTGAAGGGAAAAAGTTAATGCCATAATATGTATTTGAAGAAGAAATTATTACCAGCAATACATTTTAAATAAAAAACTAGAAGAAACCTTCAGTTTTCCAAAATAAAATTATAAATTAATAAACTATTTTCTTCAAAATCTGACTAAATCAAGCTTCTCACTATAACTAAACATTAAAAAAAAAAATACCAAAAAACCCCAACTTTTTGGCATTAAATAACCCACAGAGGTGTTGATGTGCCATTAAACAAAACTCAAACTCAAAACAATAAAAAGCAAAATATGTGAATATGTGATTTTCGACGAGATTCCGACCTTTAAACTCGGATCGACAGGAACAACAAGAGATTTGAACATTTTGATCGGATATAAACAAATCATCTTTGCAACACTGACATTGTTTCCGAAACATACAAAACCTGTTTTTCCGGTGTAAATTCTATATATACAAGAAAATATGGAAAATTTATCGAAGTGAACCATTTTCGAAAATCAGTATTTCAAACATCAGAATATTGATTTTGGGAAATGGGTCAAGCCGATACATTTTAGTGGCTCCTGTTCATATCTAAAAAAGAAAAATGCTTTAGATCTTTTAAAAGAGATTTATATTGCTATCAATGGTAGTGATTTTTTAGCGTAGTTTAGATGTGACACGAGGTCAAAATTATAAAGCGCCCAGTTAGGAACGAACTCAGTCGTATTTGATCTCGCGAAAAAAGCTCGCTAACCATTACACCAGGTCAAAGGGCCCGAAACACTTTTCTGATAGATTAGCTGTAGTACAAAGCCGAAAGTGTGGAGCACCCAGTAAGAATCGAACTCACTACATAGTCGTAACTGATTGATCGAGACAGCTTACTAACGATTACACCTCGTTAAAGTGCCCTAAATGATTTTCCAAGTGTAAATTAAATGTGGTCTGTCAGTAAAATGCCATACGTGACACACGCTTGGGAATCATGTCTCGAAAGAGACATGACCGACTGGGGAGAAGATTTTCCCGCAGTAGGTTGCCATTACTTTCTGCGGTAGACTGGTTGCCAGCCAAAGCTATAGAACCCAAACTGTCCTATTATCTGACTCATAGATATAGGGAGAAGAGATGTATTATATTATTACGTATTAATTAATGGGGGATCAGTTTATTACTTCATAACAATAGAAAACCGACCCCTCTCTTTATGACCAGTAAAAGCCTTAATCATGATTCCAACTATTATATTCAGTTAGTAAGTTAAGTTTCATACTCCACACATGCTTGAGAATCATGTCTCGAAAGAGACATGACTGACCGGGCAGAAGATTATCCCGCAGTGAGTTACCATTACTTTCTGCTGTAGACTAGTTACCAACCAAGGCTATAGAACCGAATTTTTCTTCTGTTTAACCCATAACTGGCGGAAGAAGCGGCGGATTAATACCTTTCGGTATCATCGCATACAACGAATTCAACTGGAATTCGAACTCGGCTCTCCGAGTTCTCGTTCCGAACCAATATCCATTTTTCGACAACATACATTAAAGATGTGTTACAAAGCCGAAATTGTGGTGCATTCAGTGAGAACGAACTAATTACTAAGTCGTAATTGATCTACCAAGACAAGTTTTGAATATAAAGAATTTAATTGATTTTTTTATGCATAATGATTTTTATAGCTGCTCTGTGTTCATAGATACGTGTCTTCAAATTTCGTTATGTTTCAGCAATATAAACTTTTGCCGAATGCGGCATAAATATTTACTAATCATGTAAACATAAATTGAATAATACCTATTTGAAAAAAATATTTTAAAGTTTCGCAAAAGCTTTTCTAATTGTCTTTCTTTTTATTGTTTACAGTTTAATTAAATATGGCATCACAAACAGAACGTGATCAAAGTGACGCATTAAACATGACTGGTATTAAGAATTGTTCCTCACTGACAGCCGCAATCAGAACAATATAAGATACGCAGATGATACAGTACTGATAACAGACAGGGAAAGGAAACTACAAAATCTGTTACAGGGAGTAAATACAGTAAGTGGAATGAAAGGGCTACATATAAACTACTACCAGTATAGCCCGGCGTTGCTCGGGTGTAATGAAAGCTTTAAACCTAATCCATCGTCCAGGAGCTCAGACTCCTTGGATGTTGGCACGAAAGAATAAAAATCTGTTCATAAAAAGGAATGCGGAAGATACCATGAACAGAACTTGTGAGCAATTACGAGGTTTTGGAGAAGATGGACACGAAAAATAAAATGATGTTTAACATTAGAAAAAACAGATTTAAAAAGGGGGAAAATTATGAAATTTTTTTTTCAGGAATGCAGAGGATACCATGAACAGAACTGGTGAGCAATTACGAGGTTTTGGAGAAGATGGACACGAAAAATAAAATGATGTTTAACATTAGAAAAACAGATTTAAAAAGAGGGAAAATTATGAAATTTTTTTTTTCAGGAATGCGGAGGATACCTTGAACAGAACAGGGGAGCATTTACGAGGTTTTGGAGAAGATGGACACGAAAAATAAAATGATGTTTAACATTAGAAAAAACAGATTTAAAAAGGGGGAAAATTATGAAATTTTTTTTCGGGAATGCGGAGGATACCTTGAACAGAACAGGGGAGCATTTACGAGGTTTTGGAGAAGAAGGACACGAAAAATAAAATGATGTTTAACATTAGAAAAACAAATTTAAAAAGAGGGAAAATTATGAATTTTTTTTTTCAGGAATGCGGAGGATACCATGAACAGAACTGGTGAGCAATTACGAGGTTTTGGAGAAGATGGACACGAAAAATAAAATGATGTTTAACATTAGAAAAAACAGATTTAAAAAGGGGGAAAATTATGAAATTTTTTTTTCAGGAATGCAGAGGATACCATGAACAGAACTGGTGAGCAATTACGAGGTTTTGGAGAAGATGGACACGAAAAATAAAATGATGTTTAACATTAGAAAAACAGATTTAAAAAGAGGGAAAATTATGAAATTTTTTTTTTCAGGAATGCGGAGGATACCTTGAACAGAACAGGGGAGCATTTACGAGGTTTTGGAGAAGATGGACACGAAAAATAAAATGATGTTTAACATTAGAAAAAACAGATTTAAAAAGGGGGAAAATTATGAAATTTTTTTTCTGGAATGCGGAGGATACCTTGAACAGAACAGGGGAGCATTTACGAGGTTTTGGAGAAGATGGACACGAAAAATAAAATGATGTTTAACATTAGAAAAACAGATTTAAAAAGAGGGAAAATTATGAATTTTTTTTTTTCAGGAATGCGGAGGATACCATGAACAGAACTGGTGAGCAATTACGAGGTTTTGGAGAAGATGGACACGAAAAATAAAATGATGTTTAACATTAGAAAAAACAGATTTAAAAAGGGGGAAAATTATGAAATTTTTTTTCAGGAATGCGGAGGATACCATGAACAGAACAGGGGAGCATTTACGAGGTTTTGGAGAAGATGGACACGAAAAATAAAATGATGTTTAACATTAGAAAAAACAGATTTAAAAAGGGGGAAAATTATGAAATTTTTTTTCAGGAATGCGGAGGATACCATGAACAGAACAGGGGAGCATTTACGAGGTTTTGGAGAAGATGGACACGAAAAATAAAATGATGTTTAACATTAGAAAAACAGATTTAAAAAGAGGGAAAATTATGAATTTTTTTTTTTTCAGGAATGCGGAGGATACCATGAACAGAACTGGTGAGCAATCACGAGGTTTTGGAGAAGATGGACACGAAAAATAAAATGATGTTTAACATTAGAAAAAACAGATTTAAAAAGGGGGAAAATTATGAAATTTTTTTTCAGGAATGCGGAGGATACCATGAACAGAACTGGTGAGCAATTACGAGGTTTTGGAGAAGATGGACACGAAAAATAAAATGATGTTTAACATTAGAAAAAACAGATTTAAAAAGGGGGGAAAAATATGAAAAATTTTGTTTTCATATTTTTTTTTCCGTTTTACGGTTCTGATGAGAGTGGTCAAAACCAGTCGACTGGTGTATTTTTTTTAAAATTTGGCATTGCCGATTATATTAAAGAATTTTTTCTTTTTTTTCTTTTCTTTTCTTTATTTTTCTTTCTTTTCTTTTTCCTATTTCTTTCCTTTTCTTTCCATTTTGTTTATCCCACTTCCCTGTCAAACACCACTTCCTGTTTCTTCTTTTACTGCCCCTCCCTCTTTTTTAGAGCTAGACAAAGCCAAATTTTTCAATTTTTCACTTACAACTCAATCTAAAAGTAATGTGGTCCAAAATTTAAAAATAGACATTGATTGCCATCTTCTTATCAATCACACCCGTCTAGTTTTTCTGTGACGTAAACTTTTGAACATCCGCCGGTAATATCTTGTTTTATTTTGATTATAAGTTGCCGATGAAATGTTAAATCTCTCTTAAGGATTTCATGTAGAAATGATCATACAACGGTTTTGAACTTCGAAATTTATTTTATTTTATTTTATCTATCTATCTATCTATCTATCTATCTATCTATCTATCTATCTATCTATCTATCTATCTATCTATATTTGAATATATTTTTAATGGTACAAAATTTTATATGGTGTTAAAAACAAAATTTGTTTTGTCTATATATTAGAGGTTTGTAATTTGCTTGAAGCATTGCCTAAAATAGTTGTATGTGTTATGTCTTGAAGGCTGTCACAATGCGTTGAATGAAATAAAGGAAGGTCGGGAGGTGTTTGTATGACCTCGAGACTATAATCTCATCATCAGAATGGCAGAGAAATCCTCAAACTGTTCGCGCTTCGTTGTGGTCCATCTATGAATGGCTGGCTTTATCCACTGCTGCTGTACGTGTGTGCGTGTATGTACGTGTGTGCGCGTGTGTGTGACTGCGTGTGTGTGAGTGAGTGTGTATGTGTGTGTATTCTAGTTGGGGTTTTATTGGTCTGATGGAATCAGTTCGCAGGTGGCTAACCTTAGTGTGATCTGGGAGTTGATGTGTCTTTGACCGGGTCAAAGAGTATCAGTTTCATTGCTGTTGTCTTATCTATCTGATTTATCTGGTGGTGTTTGCTCGTTGTGTGTGCTGTAATTCAAGCACTTGAACACCTCAGTAACACAACTTTATGCGGTAGCCACAGACATAACACCATCTCTAATAGAACACCGCATTAACACCACATGGCATAAGATATGCAATTTCCGGAAAATCCCTAGCAAGTACAGGCTAAATTTCACCACCAAGAACAGTAACCTCCCAAAATTCTACCACCTAATCAAAACACACAAAAATTAACAC
>JBBBDQ010001996.1:0-77500 GCA_037127315.1 Ascarosepion bandense | reverse complement strand
AATTAAAAATAATATTCAAACAAATAAATTCAATATGTCGCTTGTTAAAACTATTTCGTTAATACGCATGTATGTGTGTGTGTGTATATATATATATATATGTGTGTGTGTGTGTGTGTGTGTGTGTGTGCGAGCGTGAAAGAGATAAGGACACAACACGCACACACACACACACACACACACACACACACATATATATATATATATATATATATATATATATATATATATATATATATACCAAAAACAATATTGGGGAAATTATATAGTAAAGTAGAAAACGTTTGCTCTTGATGCGTTTCGTTTTTTAGGATTTAATCTAAAATAAATTTAAGTTGATATGAAAACACATGCAAATGAACTACATATGCAAATAACTACACATGCAAATGAACGAAGGTGCTAGGGATTTTCGAATTTCTTTTATATATTTTTCTTCTATGTGCTTTGTCCTTTCAGTATGTAAGCGATCATGGCTTTCCGCGTCTACCTATCCCCGTTCTTTCATCCACCTCATCAGGCCCTCCAGATATGTTATCCGCTGCTTTCACCTATCTCCTTTTCCCTTTATGTGGCCTGTTAGTATCAGGTTCTCCAAGCCTTCCTTTCTCATTGCATGTCCCAAGAACATTGGCTGTCTCTTCCTGATGCTCAGTATTAATTTCCTTTTCGTTTCCATCCTTTCCAAAACCTCATCATTCCTCACATGCTCGATTCATGATATCCGCAGCATCCTTCTGTAGAACCACATTTCAGCTGCTTCAAGTTTTTCCTTAATCTTTGATGAAATTGTCCGGCATTCACTGTCATATTGAAGAACTGATATCACATAGCAATCCATTATGCTTTTCTTTGTTTCTAGCAAAATGTTCCTGTCTCTTAATACTCTACTCAATTTCTGGAACGCATCCTTCACCATGCCAATTTGCCTTCGGATGGGCCCGACGCTCTTCCTTATTTTCATCAACGACCTCCCAGATGAGATCAAGTCCCAAGTAGGCATCTACGCAGATGACACTACAATATACTCACGCACCAGTAAGAAACCTGTCGTGGCGGACAGACATAATCTCACTGCTGACCTTGAACGGGATCTACACTCTGTGGTGAACTGGGGCAAGAAGTGGCTTGTCAACTTCAATTCATCTAAGACCAAGCTGTTGTCTGTTAACCATTACAGGCAACCACTCCTGCCTCTCATAAGCATGGACCAAGCGATTCTCCCGGAGAGTAATACACTACGCCTCCTCGGACTTACCCTGTCCTCAGACCTCAAATGGAACCACTATATTGAATCCATAGCAAAATCAACTGCTAAGAAGGTTGGGTCACTATGTCGATCCAGCATGTTTTTTCCACCTGAATCCATCCCGCATATATACAAGTCAATCATCCGTCCGTGCATAGAGTACTGCTGCCATTTATGGTCAGATGCCCCTGCCGTTCTACTCAGTGTTCTTGACAGGCTCCAAAGGAGAGTCTGTAATGTGATAGGTACTGATCTGGCGGCTCGACTGCAGCCACTTTCCCAACGTCGAAATGTGGCCTCCCTTTGTCTGTTCTATAAATACTTTCATGGCTTCTGCTCAGACGAACTTAAGATGCCTCCTCAACAGGTGTTTACTCGTGCAACCAGACTGGCAACTGGGTCCTACCCATTCACAGTCAGGTTAGCCAAATGCAGACGACAATTCTACTTTTTCAGCTTCTTCTCTCGCACTTCCCGCTTGTGGAACTCGCTTCCGTATTCTTGCTTTACTGACGGCCACTACCTCCAGAAATTTAAATGCAAAGTCAATACTCATCTACTAACCACTGACCTCTAGCTCTCTCCCCATCCCTGTATAACCTTCCCTTTCTCTCCACCTATGTATCTATCATCGCACCTACTTTCTCAGTTTTCTATTGTTCCTTTCTAACTAGTTTGTACTCCTCACTCTTTTCTAATTGATCTTTTTACATTTATGTAACCCCCTGCACATCAGTGGCGTTTCCGCCTTGCTCGGGGTGAAATGATTAAAAAAAAATATCTGTGTAGAACTTTCAGTCTTCTGTTAGAACACTCCCCAGAGATTTAATTTTTTGTACCTGCTTGATTTTAGTATCTCCCACCTGTATTTGGCATTTTTGGGCTACTCTTTTTGCTGATGATCATGAATTCGGTTTTCTTGCAGTTTATTTGTAGTTTTTTTATATACCTAACAGAATTTATTTTCCGTCTTTTCTTTTTCTTTCCATTATTTTGTTAGTAGATGTTCCACACTGTGATAATAGAAGATCTGCCATGAATGATGAAGTGTCATAAGAGCCAGGCCGCCTATCCATGATCTTGCAATCAAGGCATTATAGGCCTGACGATTGCGTTTAGCATGAAACAGAATGTCCCCTTTGTGTGTCGACTTTAATGTCCACAAACAAGCACACATACACACAACTGTAAAAAATTTAGCAATAAATTTAATCTTAGCGATCGTCTTGGGCTCTCGAGAAGGCATGATCTGCAGCACTGAGAGCACAAATGCATTGTTTAAACCTAACGTTCCTGATGCTTGTCCCACGAATGGTCTGTATACAGAGGTGGCTAACTTAAACAAATGTTCAAATAATAATACGATTGGAGTAGATAGATCTATCTATCGCCTGGTTCACACTCCACCCACGTCTATTGAACAGGTTAAGAGGCTTATCCCTTGTTCCCTGTTTAGGATGTGGTTTCCTGCTTTCTCTTTTCAAATCTTCTCACTTTGTTTTTTTTTCAATTGGAGTAGATAGATCTATCTATCGCCCGGTTCACACTCCACCCACGTCTATTGAACAGGTTAAGAGGCTCATCCCTTGTTCCCTGTTTAGGATGTGGTTTCCTGCTTTCTCTTTTCAAATCTTTTCACTATTATGTAGCTCCTGCACATCAGTGGCGTTACCGCCTTGCTCGGGGTGATACGATTTAAAAAAAAAAACGATATTAAACGAGAGCCATCCACTTCGCAGACATCATTTGTTTAACCAGAATGATTTATCCGCCGATTAAATACTAAACATTCGACATTCCCTAACCAAACCGAAACGTAAGAAAAAATTAGCGCAATTTTCTCGAAGTTACCAATTATTTTCCAATTTAGTACCTATACTTTATCAATTTAAGCGCAGTATTGGATGAGTGGAAAGATTTTATTTTACAGTGCAAATGGCTGGAAGTAACCGTAATTTCTATGCTAATAATTTCTTTTTTCGAAATTCCCGCCAAGTAGGATACTCGAATTCTTAAAAGAAATCGGAATGTACTCAAAAATATGACTGGTGAATACTATTTCATACGCACATAGAATATGTATTTCTACTAACTTGCTATACTTAGTTCTACCGAATGTGCGTTTGAAAATTTTGTAGATGTAATATATATACATATAATGTATGTAGGCTGGATTTGGCTTCAGATAACCCGTGCCATAAAATCTAAACAGCCAAATTAAATATATGAATTTTTATAAAATATTTTATTAATTTAAAATGTGTTGAATATATAAATTTGTTTAAATATATGAATATGTTTAAATATATAAGTCTGTTATATATGGTAATTTGTTAAATATATAAACTTCTTGAAATTGTTTTTAACCTTTTATTCGATTTTTAATAATTCGATTTGGCGTTAAATGACCCAAGATGGGTTGATACGCTGTAAAATAAACCAACCAACCAACCAACCAACCAACCAACCAACCAATCCAAACCAACCAACTAACCAACCAACCAACCAATCCAAACCAACCAACCAATCCAAACCAACCAACCAACCAACCAACCAACCAACCAACCAACCAACCAACCAACCATCGCTTGTAGAACGCTTTTCTCGCTTCTTGCATTCCAGTCAACTTTTATCTACAAAAATCTAAACGCAATGTCAATTGTTATCTTCTCAATTAATTATTTACTGTCCTTTTATTGTTTTTCTTCCTAATAAATCCTTTTCTTTTTCCCATATTCTTTCACACTCAGGCTTAAGGCAACATCAGGATGAAGGCATCATCAGGATGAAGGCAACATCAGGATGAAACACCGGTTACCGTACTATAACCGAACTTAAGTAACGTCATACCGTGTACCTAGGTGGGTGAGATTCCCAAACACTCACCCACCTAAGTACCCGGTACGACGTTGCTTAAGTTGCTAAGCTTACAGAACCTGTTATTCCCAACAGGTGTTGTAAGCTTAGGTGTGAGGATGGTGCAATGGATAAAGGCAAGAAACTCTTAATCAGAAAGCTGAGTTCTAATTCTAGCTGGGTACCTCATATTCATTTACGCGCATATACCTTTGTGCAAGGTATGAATGCTGCCATTTATGGTCAGGTGCCCCAGCCGTTCTTCTCAGTGTTCTTGACGGGCTCCAAAGGAGAGTCTGTAATGTGATAGGTACTAATCTGGCGACTCGACTGCAGCCACTTCCCCATCGTCGAAATGTGGCCATCCTTTGTCTGTTCTATAAATACTTTCATGGCTTCTGCTCGGATGAGCTTAAGTCACTGATGCCTCCTCAACAGGTGTTTACACGTGCAAACAGACTGGCAACTGGGTCCCACCCATTCACAGTCAGGTTAGCCAAATGCAGACGACAATTCTACTCCTGCAGCTTCCTCTCTCGCATTTCCCGCCTGTGGAACTCACTCCCGTATTCTTGCTTTCTTTCTACAACCTCCAGAAATTTAAATGCAAAGTCAATACTCATCTACTAACCACTGGACTCTAGCTCTCTCCCCTCCCCTATATAACCTTCCCTTTCTCTCCACCTATGTATCTGTCATCGCACCTGCTTTCTCAGTTTTCTATTGTTCCTTTCTAACTAGTTTGTACTCCTCACTCTTTTCTAATTGATCTTTTTACATTTATGTAACCCCCTGCACATCAGTGGCGTTTCCGCCTTGCTCGGGGTGAAATGATTAAAAAAAAAAGGAAAAATAAAATACTGAATACAAAATATTTAGATTTCGGCATTAAATAATCCATATAAGTGTTGTTCGATCTGTTCACACCCCACCCACGTCTATTGAACAGGTGAAGAGGCTCATCCCTTGTTCCCTGTTTAGGATGTGGTTTCCAGTTTTCTCTTTTCCAATCTTTTCACTTTTCATTTTTTTTTCAATTAGAGTAGATAGACTAAACTATCGCCCGGTTCACACTCCACCGACGTCTATTGAACAGGTGTAAAGGCTCATCCCTTGTTCCCTGTTTAGGATGTGGTTTCCGGCTTTCTCTTTTCCAATCTTTTCACTCTTACGTAGCCCCCTGCGCATCAGTGGCGTTACCGCCTTGCTCGGGGTGATATGATTAAAGAAAAAAATATGCCGCTAAACCAAGACTTGCATCTTTCTGGCTTTATTACACAGGGTGAAATGATTTTAAAAAATAATAACAACAGAAAATATAATAATTAGCTCTTCCTGCTTACGAGTTTCTTTTTCTTCTTTTATGTGCTGTGTCCTTTAATGACGTAGGCGATCATGGCTTTCCACATCTCCCTGTCCCTGGTGCTTCTTAGCACGCTTTCTCCTATTGCACCATGTAACCCTCGTTCTGCCATCCACCTGCTCAGGCCCTTCAAATATGTTATCCGCTGCTTTCCTCTGTCTCTTTTTCCATCTATCTGGCCATATTAGTAACAAGTTCTCCAAGCCCTCCTTCCTCATTGCATGCCCCAGGAACTTTAGTTTTCTCTTCTTGATGCTCAGTATTAATTTCCTTTTTGTTTCCATTCTTTCCAAAACCTCGTCATTGCTCACATGCTCGAACAACCGACATCACATCGCAATCCAGTACACTCCTCTTTGTTTCTAGTAAAATTTCTTGTTTCTTAATACTTTACTCAACTTCTGGAATGCTTCTTTCGCCATGCCAATTCGCCTTCCGATCTCAGTGTCACACTTTCCGTCTTCTACAAGTTTACTCACCCAAAAAATCATCTTGCCTCAATGTTGTTCTTCACTCAAAATGTCATACACTGGGCATTCTGGCTCAGTGACACTGACGGTTATCCTGCTTCTAAATCATGTATTTAGACACAGTTTCAATTAACAGTGATATATTTTTATTTAGCTTCATTCTTATACTTAACTGAATAAAAATGTTAAATCTTTTTTTAATCTACAGTATTTACATTATTCGGACTATTGATCTTATCTTTGTTGTCATTTGTACGACATTTCGGCCTTGTACACTCCGGAATTTCGAACCAAACCTTTTATTGCAATTACTTGGGTATATCTTCCTCATTCCTTGCGTAAAGCCTCGATTGGAAGTCATGAGTTATCTCCCTCTAACCATCTAAGTTACTTGTTCACCACTGCAGTAGCCTGGTATTGAACTCATAACTCTAAAATTCAAGTCAGGAACTAACCAACGTCTATATCCACTGGGCCATGTGTTCCAATCGAGGCTTTACGCAATGAATGAGCTTGATATACCCCAGTGATTGTAATAATAGGTTCGGTTCGAAATTCCTAGCACCTGAAGGAGGCCGGAGCGTACAACAGCCAAAACGTCGTACAAATGGCAACAAAGATGAGGACAATAGTCCGGATAATGTAAATATTGTAAATTCTACAATATAGAAACTACTTCTTTTAACCTGTACGTATATAATAGTTGGTAGGCATCGGCGCAGATAATGAAATTAGCGTGACGAGTTCGAATTCTGACTTAGACTATTTCGTCCACTTCATATTCAGTTAAGTGCCATACAGGCTTGGATGATCATGTCGCGAAAGAGACATAACTGATTGGGCAATAGATTTTCCCGTAGCAGGTTTTCATTACTTTCTGCGGTAGACTGGTTGCCAACCAAGCCTATAGAACCAAATTTGTCCTGCTATTTAACCCATAGATGGAAGGAGAAGATATGGATTAATACTTTTCATAACTTATTTGCGCGTAAATGAATTCAACGAATTCAAATAGAATTTGAACTCGGCTCTCCGACTTCTCGTTCGGTGCCGATATTCACTGCACCACAACGCACGACCTTCTTATTAATGTCTAAAAAAGTGGGAGGGGCACGAATCCATATTCCTGCGTTTATAGTTTAAATATCTGAGAAGAGTGTAATTATTAAACTTACTAAGACACTTAGGTTAGAAGAAATTTTTTCTCTTATATACTGTGTTCATTCAGGACGTGAACTATCAATGCTCGTTACAATTTCCTACCATTAGTATCACTGGACTTTTACCATTCATTCCAAACCTGTTTCGCTAGCCATTCACCCAAAGCTTGCCAGGGAGGTAGGCGGCTGCCTTCTCATACCTCTTTGCCTTTCAATATATCCAATCTCTTCTTTATCATTAGTTGTACAAAATATTTTAGCTATAAATACTTTCACGGCTTCTGCTCCGATGAACTTAGATCACTGGTGCCCCCTAAATACGAATTTGCACGAGATACTAGATTAGCAACTAGATCCCACCCTTTTACAGTGAAACCGATAAAATGCAGCCGTAACTTCTACTCCAACAGTTTCTTTCCTCGCACTTCCCGACTGTGGAATTCTCTTCCAAACGATTGCTTCCCCGGCGGCTACAATCTCCAGGAGTTTAAATGTAAGGTCAATAGACACCTCCTAACACACTAACCTGCTCCCATTCTATCAAGCACTCTTCCCATCTGCCTAACCCTCATCCTCGCTATCCTTACTCATCTGTCACCGTCCTCCTGACATTCCCTATGTCTAACCACTCATTCTCTTTACCTTCCCCTATGTAGCCCCATGCGCAATAGTGGCAGTGGAATGCCTTGCTTAGGGTGAGATGATTAAAAAAAAAATTCCCTCTTCATCTGAGTATTTGCGTGAGACCTTCGCATAAAGTTGGGTGTGGAGGACAAGGCCGAGTTTTAATAAGAATTCCGAGCGTGTACGCTCCGGCAAAAATTTCTGGATCGGGCTGTTGTGTTCTTTTCTCCGTAGCCTTGTCTGGGTTCCTCTCCACCCGAAGATAGAGAGTCTAACAAGATTGAGTTCGGATGGAACTCTTTCCTTGAGGAGATTGTTCAGCAGTCTCAGTCATAAAGGTGGCCTGATATTACATAACAATTCAGCATTTTTGGGTTTTCCGTTTCATAGTACTTTGCTCAGCTTTTTGGAAACAGTTTTTGCTATTCCAATCCGCGTTTGTATTTTGGTGTTGCATTTTATATTTTCTAAATTCCAAACCAGCCAGAAATGGGAGGAGCTCCGTCATGTTATCTTGGCTCAGATACACTTATTGGAGTTTCAGCCACAAAATATGTAGTTCCCCTACGAGCTTAATGGTTTACGGAAGTTGTAATGGTGCTTTGGACTATTATTATTGTTACTAATACTAAGCTGCATCCAAGATATAGCTTGAGAGCCACTCAATAAAGTATGTGACTAAATGAGGTATGTGATACAAATGTAAGAGTTGGTGATAAAATTATTTAAATACAATTACTGCAAATTTATTTTTAAAATTTCGAACAATTTAAATTGATTTTTAAACAGTTTTTTAAGCCATTTTTCTATTGGTTCCGTCAAATTGATTATTTTAACTTTTCAGCCGTTGTACTTTCAGGCCGTTTCCAGTTATCTGCTGTACTTTAAGGTTATGGACCTTGTGATTGGAATGAAAATATACATATATGTGTTGTGATCAAGTTATTGTGGTCAGTTACGGTCAGAATTAAAGTCATAAAGACGGAATAGTGTTAAACAAATCTAAACTTATTTATAAATGAAACTTTCTCTGTGTGTGTGTGTATGTGTGTGTGTGTATCCGTTACCTATAGACTCCGAAACGGCTGAACCGATGTTCTTGAAAATTTACACAGTTGTATTATAAGCATCTGCGAGTGTTATTAGCTAGGTTTTGTGTCGAGGTATCCCCGATAAATATCGAAAATCGACAATCGAAAAAATCGGGTTATAGAAGAAGTGGTCCGATTTTAATGAAATTTGATACACCCATAGACAAAGACATAAGAAACGATATTCAGAAGTTTCAAGGTTGCAGTTCATACAATAGTGCAGAAAATCGATAATATATATATATATATATATATATATATATATATATATATAAGGCAAGATGTTTATGTGTGTATCTGTTTATCTGTTTATCTGTTTGTATGTCCTTTATACAAATCCACAATTTTTATCCGATTCTCACCAAACGTCACACAAATATTTTTTAGGCAGAGTCCAGGACTATGGATTAGTTTTAAAGCTTTCATTACACCCGAGCAACGCCGGGCTATACTGCTAGTATACTACAAACAGTAGTTCAAATATATACCAGTTAGCAATTATTAGTGTGGCTATTTAGTCTGGCTGTCAGGGTTGTCTGCAGAAACAGATTCCGATCTCACTCTCTGCTACTCTCTCTCTCTCTCTCTGCTTCTACAAAGCAGAACTTTTTTTATAATCATATCGACCTAAGCAAGGAAAGTATTTGTAGAAGAGACCAGGGAAACCACATTGCGCCGGTGAGAAAGTGACTGTATCTAAACTGCCAAGTCGGGTTCGATCACATTACAGATTCTCCGTTGATTTTTGTCAAGGACTCCTAGGTGGATAGCAGGGACACTCGACCAGATATGGCAGCAGTATTCAATGGCAGCAGTATTCACAGGCGGATGGTAGATTTATATATGTGCAGGATGGACTCAGTTGGGAAAAACTTCCTGGCCCTGCACAGTGAACTGACCTACTTAGCAGCGGATTTAGCAGTGGATTTCATATAGTCATTCCACTTGAGGTCCGCTCAGAGTGTGAGACCAAAGTGTCGTAGTGTTTTACTCTCAGGGATGCTAGCCTGTTCCATGCTAATGGTTTGAGACGGGAAACACTTCTTGGCCCTACACAGAGACCTTCTTAGCAGCGGATTTATCTATGAATTCGATGTAGTCATTCTAGTTGAGGTATGTTGTGAGAGTTTACTCGAGGAGATGCAGTGTTTTACTTTCAGGGAGACTAGCCTGATCTATGCTAATGGGGGTGGATAGGAGCGATTGTCTGTAATGGTTAATAGATAGCAGATTCGTTTTGAGGCTGCTACTTATCTGTATTTTGAATAAGTTCATGTATCATATGAGTAAATCCCATAACAGTATGAATACACGAACATTCATTGTAGGCATATATTAGCGTCGTTTTTCTTTAATACTGTTGTGGGATCTCCCCTTTGTATATGATAATAGATTCGACTGAGTATACATATACTACTGCCATAATGAGATACAATAGCTGCCATAGAGTAGAGAGTAATCGTAGAGATCCGTGCGAGTTATCGGAGAGTACCGGAACTGATACGTATGTTACCGAAGTTACCCAGAGACTACCGCATCAGAAGTCAGACTCGCTCTGAGCTCCACTCAGCTAGAATAATATACACGGATATACTATTTCTTACTAATAGTATTCCTGGATTTACTAACCTGCGTTCAAGTTTATATATTACGTTCAATATAACCTACTTTTCTATCTCAATATCTGTTTTTGTTGTTCGTTATTTTGTGCGGTTCCTCATCCGGAATCCACAACAACCAGAAAACCGTTCCTTACCTTTATTCTGTTCAATTTTCTGAAAAAAAAGATTTTTTTTTATTTACATTGGGTCTAATGTAGTCGTCTTTGTTGTTATCATCATAATTTTACAGCTTTTTGCTGCCCGGTCTTCTTTTGATAATACGGCTAACATTCAGGCATTTTCATGCACTTCAACACTTTATTTAATCTACAGGAATAGATTGTTCTCATTTCACTGGCTTAGTATAGCGATATTCGTCCCGTTCTTTTTAATATTGCTAGCTTGTTCCAACTGAGTTTGTGTTTGAACTCAACGCTTCAACGATTGGAATCGTAAGTATTATGTCGCTAAAGTTAAGAATCAACGCTTTAATTCCCGGAAAATAATAATTGGGCCGGGTAGTATACCTGGGAAGTGTTTTGACAGAGAACAGAAAATCTAACACGGAGATCTAAAGACGCATTGGCATGGCGAAAGACGCATTTCAGAAGCTAACCAGGATAATGACAGACAAGAAAATCTCATCAGAAACAAAGAAAAGAGTGCTGGATTGCTATGTGATATCTGTCCTTCTGTATGGAAGTGAATACTGGACGATCCCATCAAAAATGAAAGAGAAGCTTGAGGCAGTAGAAATGTGGTTTTACAGAAGCATGCTGAGGATACCATGGACGGAGCACCGGTGCAACGATGAGGTGTTGGAAAGGATGCAAACGAGAAAAAAAATGATAATAAATATCAGGAAGAGACGAATGAAGTTCTTGGGACACATAATGAGGAAGTAGGGCCTGGAGAACTTGATACTCACAGGTCGGATAAATGAAAGAAGAGACAGTGAAAAGCAGCTCGAGACGTACTTGCTAGGTCTGAGCGAATGGTTGACGGAACGGGGCTTGGAGGAGATCATCATCATCATCATCATCATTTATCCATCCCACCCAGATGGTGCATAGGGCAGCAAATCTTTGTTGCTGTTTCTGTAACAAATTTTTTTTACGAGACACGGTTGTTAGCCCTGCACCCAACCCTCAAACCTGGAGGACCGGTGGACCATTTTTGGTCATTACGTTTACAACACCTGGTATTCCCAAATGGTCACCAATTAGGTACTGGCCAGGCTCGATGTTGCTTAACTTCGGTGATCGGACGAGAACCGGTGTATTCAACACAATATAGCCGTAGACTATGAAGGAGATACCAAGAGAAAATTGTCGAGAGCGACAAGAGACAGAGCCAAGTGGAAGCCCATGATCGCCTACATCCTGATGGGACACGGCACATGAAGAACAAGTACAGACGCAAACACAGTAAAAATAGAGTGAAAAAATAACTAAGCCGTGATAAATGGTATGAACCGACGCTTTAATTCCCTGAGGATTATAATTGGGATGGGTAGTACAAGCGCAAACTCAGTTGAAATAGAGTGAGAAAATAACTAAGCCGTGATAAATGGTATGAACCGACGCTTTAATTCCCAGAGGACTATAATTGGGATGGGTAGTACAAGCGCAAACTCAGTTGAAATAGAGTGAGAAAATAACTAAGCCGTGATAAATGGTATGAACCGACGCTTTAATTCCCTGAGGATTATAATTGGGATGGGTAGTACAAACGCAAACTCAGTAAAAATAGAGTGAAAAAATAACTAAGCCGTGATAAATGGTATGAAACGACGCTTTAATTCCCAGAGGACTATAATTGGGATGGGTAGTACAAACGCAAACTCAGTTGAAATAGAGTGAGAAAATAACTAAGCCGAGATAAATGGTATGAACCGACGCTTTAATTCCCAGAGGACTATAATTGGGATGGGTAGTACAAACGCAAACTCAGTTGAAATAGAGTGAGAAAATAACTAAGCCGTGATAAATGGTATGAACCGACGCTTTAATTCCCAGAGGACTATAATTGGGATGGGTAGTACAAACGCAAACTCAGTTGAAATAGAGTGAAAAAATAACTAAGCCGTGATAAATGGTATGAACCGACGCTTTAATTCCCTGAGGATTATAATTGGGATGGGTAGTACAAACGCAAACTCAGTTGAAATAGAGTGAAAAAATAACTAAGCCGTGATAAATGGTATGAACGGACGCTTTAATTCCCTGAGGATTATAATTGGGAAGGGTAGTACAAACGCAAACTCAGTTGAAATAGAGTGAAAAAATAACTAAGCCGTGATAAATGGTATGAACCGACGCTTTAATTCCCAGAGGACTATAATTGAGATGGGTAGTACAAACGCAAACTCAGTTGAAATAGAGTGAGAAAATAACTAAGCCGTGATAAATGGTATGAACCGACGCTTTAATTCCCAGAGGACTACAATTGGGATGGGTAGTACAAGCGCAAACTCAGTTGAAATAGAGTGAGAAAAAAACTAAGCCGTGATAAATGGTATGAACCGACGCTTTAATTCCCAGAGGACTATAATTGGGATGGGTAGTACAAGCGCAAACTCAGTTGAAATAGAGAGAAAATAACTAAGCCGTGATAAATGGTATGAACCGACGCTTTAATTCCCTGAGGATTATAATTGGGATGGGTAGTACAAACGCAAACTCAGTTGAAATAGAGTGAAAAAATAACTAAGCCGTGATAAATGGTATGAAACGACGCTTTAATTCCCAGAGGACTATAATTGGGATGGGTAGTACAAACGCAAACTCAGTTGAAATAGAGTGAGAAAATAACTAAGCCGAGATAAATGGTATGAACCGACGCTTTAATTCCCAGAGGACTATAATTGGGATGGGTAGTACAAACGCAAACTCAGTTGAAATAGAGTGAGAAAATAACTAAGCCGTGATAAATGGTATGAACCGACGCTTTAATTCCCAGAGGACTATAATTGGGATGGGTAGTACAAACGCAAACTCAGTTGAAATAGAGTGAAAAAATAACTAAGCCGTGATAAATGGTATGAACCGACGCTTTAATTCCCTGAGGATTATAATTGGGATGGGTAGTACAAACGCAAACTCAGTTGAAATAGAGTGAAAAAATAACTAAGCCGTGATAAATGGTATGAACCGACGCTTTAATTCCCAGAGGACTAAAATTGGGATGGGTAGTACAAGCGCAAACTCAGTTGAAATAGAGTGAGAAAATAACTAAGCCGTGATAAATGGTATGAACCGACGCTTTAATTCCCAGAGGACTATAATTGGGATGGGTAGTACAAACGCAAACTCAGTTGAAATAGAGTGAGAAAATAACTAAGCCGTGATAAATGGTATGAACCGACGCTTTAATTCCCAGAGGACTATAATTGGGATGGGTAGTACAAACGCAAACTCAGTTGAAATAGAGTGAAAAAATAACTAAGCCGTGATAAATGGTATGAACGGACGCTTTAATTCCCTGAGGATTATAATTGGGAAGGGTAGTACAAACGCAAACTCAGTTGAAATAGAGTGAAAAAATAACTAAGCCGTGATAAATGGTATGAACCGACGCTTTAATTCCCAGAGGACTATAATTGAGATGGGTAGTACAAACGCAAACTCAGTTGAAATAGAGTGAGAAAATAACTAAGCCGTGATAAATGGTATGAACCGACGCTTTAATTCCCAGAGGACTATAATTGGGATGGGTAGTACAAGCGCAAACTCAGTTGAAATAGAGTGAGAAAATAACTAAGCCGTGATAAATGGTATGAACCGACGCTTTAATTCCCTGAGGATTATAATTGGGATGGGTAGTACAAACGCAAACTCAGTTGAAATAGAGTGAAAAAATAACTAAGCCGTGATAAATGGTATGAACCGACGCTTTAATTCCCAGAGGACTATAATTGGGATGGGTAGTACAAACGCAAACTCAGTTGAAATAGAGTGAAAAAATAACTAAGCCGTGATAAATGGTATGAACCGACGCTTTAATTACATGAGGACTATAATTGGGATGGGTAGTACAAACGCAAACTCAGTTGAAATAGAGTGAAAAAATAACTAAGCCGTGATAAATGGTATGAACCGACGCTTTAATTCCCAGAGGACTATAATTGGGATGGGTAGTACAAACGCAAACTCAGTTGAAATAGAGTGAGAAAATAACTAAGCCGTGATAAATGGTATGAACCGACGCTTTAATTCCCAGAGGACTATAATTGAGATGGGTAGTACAAACGCAAACTCAGTTGAAATAGATTGAAAAAAAACTAAGCCGTGATAAATGGTATGAACCGACGCTTTAATTCCCTGTGGATTATAATTGGGATGGGTAGTACAAACGCAAACTCAGTTGAAATAGAGTGAAAAAATAACTAAGCCGTGATAAATGGTATGAACCGACGCTTTAATTCCCTGAGGATTATAATTGGGATGGGTAGTACAAACGCAAACTCAGTTGAAATAGAGTGAGAAAATAACTAAGCCGTGATAAATGGTATGAACCGACGCTTTAATTCCCAGAGGACTATAATTGGGATGAGTAGTACAAACGCAAACTCAGTTGAAATAGAGTGAAAAAATAACTAAGCCGTGATAAATCGTATGAACCGACGCTTTAATTCCCTGAGGATTATAATTGGGATGGGTAGTACAAACGCAAACTCAGTTGAAATAGAGTGAAAAAATAACTAAGCCGTGATAAATGGTATGAACCGACGCTTTAATTCCCTGAGGATTATAATTGGGATGGGTAGTACAAACGCAAACTCAGTTGAAATAGAGTGAAAAAATAACTAAGCCGTGATAAATGGTATGAACCGACGCTTTAATTCCCAGAGGACTATAATTGGGATGGGTAGTACAAACGCAAACTCAGTTGAAATAGAGTGAAAAAATAACTAAGCCGTGATAAATGGTATGAACCGACGCTTTAATTCCCTGTGGTTATAATTGGGATGGGTAGTACAAACGCAAACTCAGTTGAAATAGAGTGAAAAAATAACTAAGCCGTGATAAATGGTATGAACCGACGCTTTAATTCCCTGAGGATTATAATTGGGATGGGTAGTACAAACGCAAACTCAGTTGAAATAGAGTGAGAAAATAACTAAGCCGTGATAAATGGTATGAACCGACGCTTTAATTCCCAGAGGACTATAATTGGGATGAGTAGTACAAACGCAAACTCAGTTGAAATAGAGTGAAAAAATAACTAAGCCGTGATAAATCGTAGAACCGACGCTTTAATTCCCTGTGGATTATAATTGGGATGGGTAGTACAAACGCAAACTCAGTTGAAATAGAGTGAAAAAATAACTAAGCCGTGATAAATGGTATGAACCGACGCTTTAATTCCCAGAGGACTATAATTGGGATGAGTAGTACAAACGCAAACTCAGTTGAAATAGAGTGAAAAAATAACTAAGCCGTGATAAATGGTATGAACCGACGCTTTAATTCCCTGTGGATTATAATTGGGATGGGTAGTACAAACGCAAACTCAGTTGAAATAGAGTGAAAAAATAACTAAGCCGTGATAAATGGTATGAACCGACGCTTTAATTCCCTGAGGATTATAATTGGGATGGGTAGTACAAACGCAAACTCAGTTGAAATAGAGTGAAAAAATAACTAAGCCGTGATAAATGGTATGAAACGACGCTTAATTCCCAGAGGACTATAATTGGGATGGGTAGTACAAACGCAAACTCAGTTGAAATAGAGTGAAAAAATAACTAAGCCGTGATAAATGGTATGAACCGACGCTTTAATTCCCAGAGGACTATAATTGGGATGGGTAGTACAAACGCAAACTCAGTTGAAATAGAGTGAGAAAATAACTAAGCCGTGATAAATGGTATGAACCGACGCTTTAATTCCCAGAGGACTATAATTGGGATGAGTAGTACAAACGCAAACTCAGTTGAAATAGAGTGAAAAAATAACTAAGCCGTGATAAATGGTATGAACCGACGCTTTAATTCCACCTGTGGATTATAATTGGGATGGGTAGTACAAACGCAAACTCAGTTGAAATAGAGTGAAAAAATAACTAAGCCGTGATAAATGGTATGAACCGACGCTTTAATTCCCTGAGGATTATAATTGGGATGGGTAGTACAAACGCAAACTCAGTTGAAATAGAGTGAAAAAATAACTAAGCCGTGATAAATGGTATGAACCGACGCTTTAATTCCCAGGACTATAATTGGGATGGGTAGTACAAACGCAAACTCAGTTGAAATAGAGTAAAAAATAACTAAGCCGTGATAAATGGTATGAACCGACGCTTTAATTCCCAGAGGACTATAATTGGGATGGGTAGTACAAACGCAAACTCAGTTGAAATAGAGTGAAAAAATAACTGCCGTGATAAATGGTATGAACCGACGCTTTAATTCCCTGAGGATTATAATTGGGATGGGTAGTACAAACGCAAACTCAGTTGAAATAGAGTGAAAATAACTAAGCCGTGATAAATGGTATGGACCGACGCTTTAATTCCCTGAGGATTATAATTGGGATGGGTAGTACAAACGCAAACTCAGTTGAAATAGAGGAAAAAATAACTAAGCCGTGATAAATGGTATGAACCGACGCTTTAATTCCCCTGAGGATTATAATTGGGATGGGTAGTACAAACGCAAACTCAGTTGAAATAGAGTGAGAATATAACTAAGCCGTGATAAATGGTATGAACCGACGCTTTAATTCCCAGAGGACTATAATTGTGATGGGTAGTACAAACGCAAACTCAGTTGAAATAGAGCGAGAAAATAACAAAGCCGTGATAAATGGTATGAACCGACGCTTTAATTCCCAGAGGACTATAATTGGGATGGGTAGTACAAACGCAAACTCAGTTGAAATAGAGTGAAAAAATAACTAAGCCGTGATAAATGGTATGAACCGACGCTTTAATTCCCTGAGGACTATAATTGGGATGGGTAGTACAAACGCAAACTCAGTTGAAATAGAGTGAAAAAATAACTAAGCCGTGATAAATGGTATGAACCGACGCTTTAATTCCCTGAGGATTATAATTGGGATGGGTAGTACAAACGCAAACTCAGTTGAAATAGAGTGAAAAAATAACAAAGCCGTGATAAATGGTATGAACCGACGCTTTAATTCCCTGAGGATTATAATTGTGATGGGTAGTACAAACGCAAACTCAGTTGAAATAGAGTAAAAAAATAACTCAGCCGTGATAAATGGTATGAACCGACGCTTTAATTCCCAGAGGACTATAATTGGGATGGGTAGTACAAACGCAAACTCAGTTGAAATAGAGTGAAAAAATAACTAAGCCGTGATAAATGGTATGAACCGACGCTTTAATTCCCTGAGGATTATAATTGGGATGGGTAGTACAAACGCAAACTCAGTTGAAATAGAGTGAAAAAATAACTAAGCCGTGATAAATGGTATGAACCGACGCTTTAAATCCCAGAGGACTATAATTGGGATGGGTAGTACAAACGCAAACTCAGTTGAAATAGAGTGAAAAAATAACTAAGCCGTGATAAATGGTATGAACCGACGCTTTAATTCCCAGAGGACTATAATTGGGATGGGTAGTACAAACGCAAACTCAGTTGAAATAGAGTGAAAAAATAAATAAGCCGTGATAAATGGTATGAACCGACGCTTTAATTCCCTGAGGATTATAATTGGGATGGGTAGTACAAACGCAAACTCAGTTGAAATAGAGTGAGAATATAACTAAGCCGTGATAAATGGTATGAACCGACGCTTTAATTCCCAGAGGACTATAATTGTGATGGGTAGTACAAACGCAAACTCAGTTGAAATAGAGCGAGAAAATAACAAAGCCGTGATAAATGGTATGAACCGACGCTTTAATTCCCAGAGGACTATAATTGGGATGGGTAGTACAAACGCAAACTCAGTTGAAATAGAGTGAAAAAATAACTAAGCCGTGATAAATGGTATGAACCGACGCTTTAATTCCCTGAGGACTATAATTGGGATGGGTAGTACAAACGCAAACTCAGTTGAAATAGAGTGAAAAAATAACTCAGCCGTGATAAATGGTATGAACCGACGCTTTAATTCCCAGAGGACTATAATTGGGATGGGTAGTACAAACGCAAACTCAGTTGAAATAGAGTGAAAAAATAACTAAGCCGTGATAAATGGTATGAACCGACGCTTTAATTCCCTGAGGATTATAATTGGGATGGGTAGTACAAACGCAAACTCAGTTGAAATAGAGTGAAAAAATAACTAAGCCGTGATAAATGGTATGAACCGACGCTTTAAATCCCAGAGGACTATAATTGGGATGGGTAGTACAAACGCAAACTCAGTTGAAATAGAGTGAAAAAATAACTAAGCCGTGATAAATGGTATGAACCGACGCTTTAATTCCCAGAGGACTATAATTGGGATGGGTAGTACAAACGCAAACTCAGTTGAAATAGAGTGAAAAAATAAATAAGCCGTGATAAATGGTATGAACCGACGCTTTAATTCCCTGAGGATTATAATTGGGATGGGTAGTACAAACGCAAACTCAGTTGAAATAGAGTGAAAAAATAACTAAGCCGTGATAAATGGTATGAACCGACGCTTTAATTCCCTGAGGATTATAATTGGGATGGGTAGTACAAACGCAAACTCAGTTGAAATAGAGTGAAAAAATAACTAAGCCGTGATAAATGGTATGAACCGACGCTTTAATTCCCAGAGGACTATAATTGGGATGGGTAGTACAAGCGCAAACTCAGTTGAAATAGAGTGAGAAAATAACTAAGCCGTGATAAATGGTATGAACCGACGCTTTAATTCCCAGAGGACTATAATTGGGATGGGTAGTACAAACGCAAACTCAGTTGAAATAGAGTGAGAAAATAACTAAGCCGTGATAAATGGTATGAACCGACGCTTTAATTCCCAGAGGACTATAATTGGGATGGGTAGTACAAACGCAAACTCAGTTGAAATAGAGTGAAAAAATAACTAAGCCGTGATAAATGGTATGAACCGACGCTTTAATTCCCTGAGGATTATAATTGGGATGGGTAGTACAAACGCAAACTCAGTTGAAATAGAGTGAGAAAATAACTAAGCCGTGATAAATGGTATGAACCGACGCTTTAATTCCCAGAGGATTATAATTGGGATGGGTAGTACAAACGCAAACTCAGTTGAAATAGAGTGAGAAAATAACTAAGCCGTGATAAATGGTATGAACCGACGCTTTAATTCCCAGAGGACTATAATTGGGATGGGTAGTACAAACGCAAACTCAGTTGAAATAGAGTGAGAAAATAACTAAGCCGTGATAAATGGTATGAACCGACGCTTTAATTCCCTGAGGATTATAATTGGGATGGGTAGTACAAGCGCAAACTCAGTTGAAATAGAGTGAGAAAATAACTAAGCCGTGATAAATGGTATGAACCGACGCTTTAATTCCCTGAGGATTATAATTGGGATGGGTAGTACAAACGCAAACTCAGTCGAAATAGAGTTAAAAAAGTAACTATGCCGTGATAAATGGTATGAACCGACGCTTTAATTCCCAGAGGACTATAATTGGGATGGGTAGTACAAACGCAAACTCAGTTGAAATAGAGTGAGAAAATAACTAAGCCGTGATAAATGGTATGAACCGACGCTTTAATTCCCTGAGGACTATAATTGGGATGGGTAGTACAAACGCAAACTCAGTTGAAATAGAGTGAGAAAATAACTAAGCCGTGATAAATGGTATGAACCGACGCTTTAATTCCCAGAGGACTATAATTGGGATGGGTAGTACAAACGCAAACTCAGTTGAAATAGAGTGAGAAAATAACTAAGCCGTGATAAATGGTATGAACCGACGCTTTAATTCCCAGAGGACTATAATTGGGATGGGTAGTACAAACGCAAACTCAGTTGAAATAGAGTGAAAAAATAACTAAGCCGTGATAAATGGTATGAACCGACGCTTTAATTCCCTGAGGATTATAATTGGGATGGGTAGTACAAACGCAAACTCAGTTGAAATAGAGTGAGAAAATAACTAAGCCGTGATAAATGGTATGAACCGACGCTTTAATTCCCAGAGGATTATAATTGGGATGGGTAGTACAAACGCAAACTCAGTTGAAATAGAGTGAGAAAATAACTAAGCCGTGATAAATGGTATGAACCGACGCTTTAATTCCCAGAGGACTATAATTGGGATGGGTAGTACAAACGCAAACTCAGTTGAAATAGAGTGAGAAAATAACTAAGCCGTGATAAATGGTATGAACCGACGCTTTAATTCCCTGAGGATTATAATTGGGATGGGTAGTACAAGCGCAAACTCAGTTGAAATAGAGTGAGAAAATAACTAAGCCGTGATAAATGGTATGAACCGACGCTTTAATTCCCTGAGGATTATAATTGGGATGGGTAGTACAAACGCAAACTCAGTTGAAATAGAGTGAAAAAATAACTAAGCCGTGATAAATGGTATGAACCGACGCTTTAATTCCCTGAGGATTATAATTGGGATGGGTAGTACAAACGCAAACTCAGTTGAAATAGAGTGAAAAAATAACTAAGGCGTGATAAATGGTATGAACCGACGCTTTAATTCCCTGAGGATCATAATTGGGATGCGTAGTACAAACGCAAACTCAGTTGAAATAGAGTGAAAAAATAACTAAGCCGTGATAAATGGTATGAACCGACGCTTTAATTCCCTGAGGATTATAATTGGGATGGGTAGTACAAACGCAAACTCAGTTGAAATAGAGTGAAAAAATAACTAAGCCGTGATAAATGGTATGAACCGACGCTTTAATTCCCTGAGGATTATAATTGGGATGGGTAGTACAAACGCAAACTCAGTTGAAATAGAGTGAAAAAATAACTAAGCCGTGATAAATGGTATGAACCGACGCTTTAATTCCCAGAGTACTATAATTGGGATGGGTAGTACAAACGCAAACTCAGTTGAAATAGAGTGAAAAAATAACTAAGCCGTGATAAATGGTATGAACCGACGCTTCAATTCCCTGAGGATTATAATTGGGATGGGTAGTACAAACGCAAACTCAGTTGAAATAGAGTGAAAAAATAACTAAGCCGTGATAAATGGTATGAACCGACGCTTCAATTCCCTGAGGATTATAATTGGGATGGGTAGTACAAACGCAAACTCAGTTGAAATAGAGTGAAAAAATAACTAAGCCGTGATAAATGGTATGAACCGACGCATTAATTCCCAGAGGATTATAATTGGGATGGGTAGTACAAACGCAAACTCAGTTGAAATAGAGTGAAAAAATAACTAAGCCGTGACAAATGGTATGAACCGACGCTTTAATTCCCAGAGGACTATAATTGGGATGGGTAGTACAAACGCAAACTCAGTTGAAATAGAGTGAAAAAATAACTAAGCCGTGATAAATGGTATGAACCGACGCTTTAATTCCCAGAGGACTATAATTGGGATGGGTAGTACAAACGCAAACTCAGTTGAAATAGAGTGAAAAAATAACTAAGCCGTGATAAATTGTATGAACCGACGCTTTAATTCCCTGAGGATTATAATTGGGATGGGTAGTACAAACGCAAACTCAGTTGAAATAGAGTGAAAAAATAACTAAGCCGTGATAAATGGTATGAACCGACGCTTTAATTCCCAGAGGACTATAATTGGGATGGGTAGTACAAACGCAAACTCAGTTGAAATAGAGTGAAAAAATAACTAAGCCGTGATAAATGGTATGAACCGACGCTTTAATTCCCTGAGGATTATAATTGGGATGGGTAGTACAAACGCAAACTCAGTTGAAATAGAGTGAAAAAATAACTAAGCCGTGATAAATGGTATGAACCGACGCTTTAATTCCCAGATGATTATAATTGGGATGGGTAGAACAAACGCAAACTCAGTTGAAATAGAGTGAAAAAATAACTAAACCGTGATAAATGGTATGAACCGACGCTTTAATTCCCTGAGGATTATAATTGGGATGGGTAGTATAAACGCAAACTCAGTTGAAATAGAGTGAAAAAATAACTAAGCCGTGATAAATGGTATGAACCGACGCTTTAATTCCCTGAGGATTATAATTGGGATGGGTAGTACAAACGCAAACTCAGTTGAAATAGAGTGAAAAAATAACTAAGCCGTGATAAATGGTATGAACCGACGCTTTAATTCCCTGAGGATTATAATTGGGATGGGTAGTACAAACGCAAACTCAGTTGAAATAGAGTGAAAAAATAACTAAGCCGTGATAAATCGTATGAACCGACGCTTTAATTCCCTGAGGATTATAATTGGGATGGGTAGTACAAACGCAAACTCAGTTGAAATAGAGTGAAAAAATAACTAAGCCGTGATAAATGGTATGAACCGACGCTTTAATTCCCTGAGGATTATAATTGGGATGGGTAGTACAAACGCAAACTCAGTTGAAATAGAGTGAAAAAATAACTAAGCCGTGATAAATGGTATGAACCGACGCTTTAATTCCCAGAGGATTATAATTGGGATGGGTAGTACAAACGCAAACTCAGTTGAAATAGAGTGAAAAAATAACTAAGCCGTGATAAATGGTATGAACCGACGCTTTAATTCCCTGTGGATTATAATTGGGATCGGTAGTACAAACGCAAACTCAGTTGAAATAGAGTGTAAAAATAACTAAGCCGTGATAAATGGTATGAACCGACGCTTTAATTCCCTGAGGATTATAATTGGGATGGGTAGTACAAACGCAAACTCAGTTGAAATAGAGTGTAAAAATAACTAAGCCGTGATAAATGGTATGAACCGACGCTTTAATTCCCTGAGGATTATAATTGGGATGGGTAGTACAAACGCAAACTCAGTTGAAATAGAGTGAAAAAATAACTAAGCCGTGATAAATGGTATGAACCGACGCTTTAATTCCCAGATGATTATAATTGGGATGGGTAGTACAAACGCAAACTCAGTTGAAATAGAGTGAAAAAATAACTAAACCGTGATAAATGGTATGAACCGACGCTTTAATTCCCTGAGGATTATAATTGGGATGGGTAGTACAAACGCAAACTCAGTTGAAATAGAGTGAGAAAATAACTAAGCCGTGATAAATGCTATGAACCGACGCTTTAATTCCCAGAGGATTATAATTGGGATGGGTAGTACAAACGCAAACTCAGTTGAAATAGAGTGAGAAAATAACTAAGCCGTGATAAATGGTATGAACCGACGCTTTAATTCCCAGAGGACTATAATTGGGATGGGTAGTACAAACGCAAACTCAGTTGAAATAGAGTGAAAAAATAACTAAGCCGTGATAAATCGTATGAACCTCATTAATTCTCTGAGGATTATAATTGGGATGGGTAGTACAAACGCAAACTCAGTTGAAATAGAGTGAAAAAATAACTGCCGTGATAAATGGTATGAACCGACGCTTTAATTCCCAGAGGATTATAATTGGGATGGGTAGTACAAACGCAAACTCAGTTGAAATAGAGTGAGAAAATAACTAAGCCGTGATAAATGGTATGAACCGACGCTTTAATTCCCAGAGGACTATAATTTGGATGGGTAGTACAAACGCAAACTCAGTTGAAATAGAGTGAGAAAATAACTAAGCGATAAATGGTATGGAACTGACGTTTTAATTCCCTGAGGATTATAATTGGGATGGGTAGTACAAACGCAAACTCAAGTTGAAATAGAGTGAAAAATAACTAAGCCGTGATAAATGGTATGAACCGACGCTTTAATTCCCTGAGGATTATAATTGGGATGGGTAGTACAAACGCAAACTCAGTTGGAAATAGAGAAAAATAACTAAGCCGCATAAATGGTAAGGAACTGACGCTTTAATTCCCAGAGGATTATAATTGGGATGGGTAGTACAAACGCAAACTCAGTTGAAATAGAGTGAAAAAATAACTAAGCCGTGATAAATGGTATGAACCGACGCTTTAATTCCCTGTGGATTATAATTGGGATCGGTAGTACAAACGCAAACTCAGTTGAAATAGAGTGTAAAAATAACTAAGCCGTGATAAATGGTATGAACCGACGCTTTAATTCCCTGAGGATTATAATTGGGATGTAGAAAATAAACGCAAACTCAGTTGAAATAGAGTGAAAAAATAACTAAGCCGTGATAAATGGTATGAACCGACGCTTTAATTCCCTGAGGATTATAATTGGGATGGGTAGTACAAACGCAAACTCAGTTGAAATAGTGAAAAAATAACTAAACCGTGATAAATGGTATGAACCGACGCTTTAATTCCCTGAGGATTATAATTGGGATGGGTAGTAAACGCAAACTCAGTTGAAATAGAGTGAAAAAATAACTGCCGTGATAAATGGTATGAACCGACGCTTTAATTCCCCTGAGGATTATAATTGGGATGGGTAGTACAAACGCAAACTCAGTTGAAATAGAGTGAAAAAATAACTAAGCCGTGATAAATGGTATGAACCGACGCTTTAATTCCTGAGGATTATAATTGGGATGGGTAGTACAAACGCAAACTCAGTTGAAATAGAGTGAAAAAATAACTGCCGTGATAAATGGTATGAACCGACGCTTTAATTCCCCTGAGGATTATAATTGGGATGGGTAGTACAAACGCAAACTCAGTTGAAATAGAGTGAAAAAATAACTAAGCCGTGATAAATGGTATGAACTGACGCTTTAATTCCCAGAGGACTATAATTGGGATGGGTAGTACAAACGCAAACTCAGTTGAAATAGAGTGAAAAAAAATAACTAAGCCGTGATAAATGGTATGAACCGACGCTTTAATTCCCTGAGGATTATAATTGGGATGGGTAGTACAAACGCAAACTCAGTTGAAATAGAGTGTAAAAATAACTAAGCCGTGATAAATGGTATGAACCGACGCTTTAATTCCCTGAGGATTATAATTGGGATGGGTAGTACAAACGCAAACTCAGTTGAAATAGAGTGAAAATAACTGCCGTGATAAATGGTATGAACCGACGCTTTAATTCCCAGATGATTATAATTGGATGGTAGTACAAACGCAAACTCAGTTGAAATAGGAGTGAAAAAATAACTAAACCGTGATAAATGGTATGAACCGACGCTTTAATTCCCTGAGGATTATAATTTAGATGGGTAGTACAAAACGCAAACTCAGTTGAAATAGGAGGGAGAAAAATAACTAAGCCGTGATAAATGGTATGAACCGACGCTTTAATTCCCAGAGGATTATAATTGGGATGGGTAGTACAAACGCAAACTCAGTTGAAATAGAGTGAGAAAATAACTAAGCCGTGATAAATGGTATGAACTGACGCTTTAATTCCCAGAGGACTATAATTGGGATGGGTAGTACAAACGCAAACTCAGTTGAAATAGAGTGAAAAAATAACTAAGCCGTGATAAATCGTATGAACCGACGCTTTAATTCCCTGAGGATTATAATTGGGATGGGTAGTACAAACGCAAACTCAGTTGAAATAGAGTGAAAAAATAACTAAGCCGTGATAAATGGTATGAATCGACGCTTTAATTCCCAGAGGATTATAATTGGGATGGGTAGTACAAACGCAAACTCAGTTGAAATAGAGTGAGAAAATAACTAAGCCGTGATAAATGGTATGAACCGACGCTTTAATTCCCAGAGGACTATAATTGGGATGGGTAGTACAAACGCAAACTCAGTTGAAATAGAGTGAGAAAATAACTAAGCCGTGATAAATGGTATGAACCGACGCTTTAATTCCCTGAGGATTATAATTGGGATGGGTAGTACAAACGCAAACTCAGTTGAAATAGAGTGAAAAAATAACTAAGCCGTGATAAATGGTATGAACCGACGCTTTAATTCCCTGAGGATTATAATTGGGATGGGTAGTACAAACGCAAACTCAGTTGAAATAGAGTGAAAAAATAACTAAGCCGTGATAAATGGTATGAACCGACGCTTTAATTCCCTGAGGATTATAATTGGGATGGGTAGTACAAACGCAAACTTAGTTGAAATAGAGTGAAAAAATAACTAAGCCGTGATAAATGGTATGAACCGACGCTTTAATTCCTAGAGGATTATAATTGGGATGGGTAGTACAAACGCAAACTCAGTTGAAATATAGTGAAAAAATAACTAAGCCGTGATAAATGGTATGAACCGACGCTTTAATTCCCTGAGGATTATAATTGGGATGGGTAGTACAAACGCAAACTCAGTTGAAATAGAGTGAAAAAATAACTAAACCGTGATAAATGGTATGAACCGACGCTTTAATTCCCTGAGGATTATAATTGGGATGGGTAGTACAAACGCAAACTCAGTTGAAATAGAGTGAGAAAATAACTAAGCCGTGATAAATGCTATGAACCGACGCTTTAATTCCCAGAGGATTATAATTGGGATGGGTAGTACAAACGCAAACTCAGTTGAAATAGAGTGAGAAAATAACTAAGCCGTGATAAATGGTATGAACCGACGCTTTAATTCCCAGAGGACTATAATTGGGATGGGTAGTACAAACGCAAACTCAGTTGAAATAGAGTGAGAAAATAACTAAGCCGTGATAAATGGTATGAACCGACGCTTTAATTCCCTGAGGATTATAATTGGGATGGGTAGTACAAACGCAAACTCAGTTGAAATAGAGTGAAAAAATAACTAAGCCGTGATAAATGGTATGAACCGACGCTTTAATTCCCTGAGGATTATAATTGGGATGGGTAGTACAAACGCAAACTCAGTTGAAATAGAGTGAAAAAATAACTAAGCCGTGATAAATGGTATGAACCGACGCTTTAATTCCCTGAGGATTATAATTGGGATGGGTAGTACAAACGCAAACTTAGTTGAAATAGAGTGAAAAAATAACTAAGCCGTGATAAATGGTATGAACCGACGCTTTAATTCCTAGAGGATTATAATTGGGATGGGTAGTACAAACGCAAACTCAGTTGAAATATAGTGAAAAAATAACTAAGCCGTGATAAATGGTATGAACCGACGCTTTAATTCCCTGAGGATTATAATTGGGATGGGTAGTACAAACGCAAACTCAGTTGAAATAGAGTGAAAAAATAACTAAACCGTGATAAATGGTATGAACCGACGCTTTAATTCCCTGAGGATTATAATTGGGATGGGTAGTACAAACGCAAACTCAGTTGAAATAGAGTGAGAAAATAACTAAGCCGTGATAAATGCTATGAACCGACGCTTTAATTCCCAGAGGATTATAATTGGGATGGGTAGTACAAACGCAAACTCAGTTGAAATAGAGTGAGAAAATAACTAAGCCGTGATAAATGGTATGAACCGACGCTTTAATTCCCAGAGGACTATAATTGGGATGGGTAGTACAAACGCAAACTCAGTTGAAATAGAGTGAAAAAATAACTAAGCCGTGATAAATCGTATGAACCGACGCTTTAATTCCCTGAGGATTATAATTGGGATGGGTAGTACAAACGCAAACTCAGTTGAAATAGAGTGAAAAAATAACTAAGCCGTGATAAATGGTATGAACCGACGCTTTAATTCCCAGAGGATTATAATTGGGATGGGTAGTACAAACGCAAACTCAGTTGAAATAGAGTGAGAAAATAACTAAGTCGTGATAAATGGTATGAACCGACGCTTTAATTCCCAGAGGACTATAATTGGGATGGGTAGTACAAACGCAAACTCAGTTGAAATAGAGTGAGAAAATAACTAAGCCGTGATAAATGGTATGAACCGACGCTTTAATTCCCTGAGGATTATAATTGGGATGGGTAGTACAAACGCAAACTCAGTTGAAATAGAGTGAAAAAATAACTAAGCCGTGATAAATGGTATGAACCGACGCTTTAATTCCCTGAGGATTATAATTGGGATGGGTAGTACAAACGCAAACTCAGTTGAAATAGAGTGAAAAAATAACTAAGCCGTGATAAATGGTATGAACCGACGCTTTAATTCCCTGAGGATTATAATTGGGATGGGTAGTACAAACGCAAACTTAGTTGAAATAGAGTGAAAAAATAACTAAGCCGTGATAAATGGTATGAACCGACGCTTTAATTCCTAGAGGATTATAATTGGGATGGGTAGTACAAACGCAAACTCAGTTGAAATATAGTGAAAAAATAACTAAGCCGTGATAAATGGTATGAACCGACGCTTTAATTCCCTGAGGATTATAATTGGGATGGGTAGTACAAACGCAAACTCAGTTGAAATAGAGTGAAAAAATAACTAAGCCGTGATAAATGGTATGAACCGACGCTTTAATTCCCTGAGGATTATAATTGGGATGAGTAGTACAAACGCAAACTCAGTTGAAATAGAGTGAAAAAATAACTAAGCCGTGATAAATGGTATGAACCGACGCTTTAATTCCCTGAGGATTATAATTGGGATGGGTAGTACAAACGCAAACTCAGTTGAAATAGAGTGAAAAAATAACTAAGCCGTGATAAATGGTATGAACCGACGCTTTAATTCCCTGAGGATTATAATTGGGATGGGTAGTACAAACGCAAACTTAGTTGAAATAGAGTGAAAAAATAACTAAGCCGTGATAAATGGTATGAACCGACGCTTTAATTCCCTGAGGACTATAATTGGGATGGGTAGTACAAACGCAAACTCAGTTGAAATATAGTGAAAAAATAACTAAGCCGTGATAAATGGTATGAACCGACGCTTTAATTCCCTGAGGATTATAATTGGGATGGGTAGTACAAAGGCAAAGTCAGTTGAAATAGAGTGAAAAAATAACTAAGCCGTGATAAATGGTATGAACCGACGCTTTAATTCCCAGAGGACTATAATTGGGATGGGTAGTACAAAGGCAAACTCAGTTGAAATAGAGTGAAAAAATAACTAAGCCGTGATAAATGGTATGAACCGACGCTTTAATTCCCAGAGGATTATAATTGGGATGGGTAGTACAAACGCAAACTCAGTTGAAATAGAGTGAAAAAATAACTAAGGCGTGATAAATGGTATGAACCGACGCTTTAATTCCCAGAGGACTATAATTGGGATGGGTAGTACAAACGCAAACTCAGTTGAAATAGAGTGAAAAAATAACTAAGCCGTGATAAATGGTATGAACCGACGCTTTAATTCCCAGAGGACTATAATTGTGATGGGTAGTACAAACGCAAACTCAGTTGAAATAGAGTGAAAAAATAACTAAGGCGTGATAAATGGTATGAACCGACGCTTTAATTCCCTGAGGACTATAATTGGGATGGGTAGTACAAACGCAAACTCAGTTGAAATAGAGTGAAAAAATAACTAAGGCGTGATAAATGGTATGAACCGACGCTTTAATTCCCTGAGGATTATAATTGGGATGGGTAGTACAAACGCAAACTCAGTTGAAATAGAGTGAAAAAATAACTAAGCCGTGATAAATGGTATGAACCGACGCTTTAATTCCCTGAGGATTATAATTGGGATGGGTAGTACAAACGCAAACTTAGTTGAAATAGAGTGAAAAAATAACTAAGCCGTGATAAATGGTATGAACCGACGCTTTAATTCCTAGAGGATTATAATTGGGATGGGTAGTACAAACGCAAACTCAGTTGAAATAGAGTGAAAAAATAACTAAACCGTGATAAATGGTATGAACCGACGCTTTAATTCCCTGAGGATTATAATTGGGATGGGTAGTACAAACGCAAACTCAGTTGAAATAGAGTGAGAAAATAACTAAGCCGTGATAAATGCTATGAACCGACGCTTTAATTCCCAGAGGATTATAATTGGGATGGGTAGTACAAACGCAAACTCAGTTGAAATAGAGTGAGAAAATAACTAAGCCGTGATAAATGGTATGAACCGACGCTTTAATTCCCAGAGGACTATAATTGGGATGGGTAGTACAAACGCAAACTCAGTTGAAATAGAGTGAAAAAATAACTAAGCCGTGATAAATCGTATGAACCGACGCTTTAATTCCTGAGGATTATAATTGGGATGGGTAGTACAAACGCAAACTCAGTTGAAATAGAGTGAAAAAATAACTAAGCCGTGATAAATGGTATGAACCGACGCTTTAATTCCCAGAGGATTATAATTGGGATGGGTAGTACAAACGCAAACTCAGTTGAAATAGAGTGAGAAAATAACTAAGTCGTGATAAATGGTATGAACCGACGCTTTAATTCCCAGAGGACTATAATTGGGATGGGTAGTACAAACGCAAACTCAGTTGAAATAGAGTGAGAAAATAACTAAGCCGTGATAAATGGTATGAACCGACGCTTTAATTCCCTGAGGATTATAATTGGGATGGGTAGTACAAACGCAAACTCAGTTGAAATAGAGTGAAAAAATAACTAAGCCGTGATAAATGGTATGAACCGACGCTTTAATTCCCTGAGGATTATAATTGGGATGGGTAGTACAAACGCAAACTCAGTTGAAATAGATGAAAAAATAACTAAGCCGTGATAAATGGTATGAACCGACGCTTTAATTCCCTGAGGATTATAATTGGGATGGGTAGTACAAATCGTAAACTTAGTTGAATAGAGTGAAAAAATAACTAAGCCGTGATAAATGGTAAGGAACCGACGCTTTAATTCCTAGAGGATTATAATTGGAATGTAGTAGTACAAACGCAAACTCAGTTGAAATATATGTGAAAAAATAACTAAGCCGTGATAAATGGTATGAACCGACGCTTTAATTCCCTGAGGATTATAATTGGGATGGGTAGTACAAACGCAAACTCAGTTGAAATAGAGTGAAAAAATAACTAAGCCGTGATAAATGGTATGAACCGACGCTTTAATTCCCTGAGGACTATAATTGGGATGGGTAGCATAAACGCAAACTCAGTTGAAATATAGTGAAAAAATAACTAAGCCGTGATAAATGGTATGAACCGACGCTTTAATTCCTGAGGATTATAATTGGGATGGGTAGTACAAAGGCAAACTCAGTTGAAATAGAGTGAAAAAATAACTAAGCCGTGATAAATGGCATGAACCGACGCTTTAATTCCCAGAGGACTATAATTGGGATGGGTAGTACAAAGGCAAACCAGTTGAAATAGAGTGAAAAAATAACTAAGCCGTGATAAATGGTATGAACCGACGCTTTAATTCCCAGAGGATTATAATTGGGATGGGTAGTACAAACGCAAACTCAGTTGAAATAGAGTGAAAAATAACTAAGGCGTGATAAATGGTATGAACCGACGCTTTAATTCCCAGAGGACTATAATTGGGATGGGTAGTACAAACGCAAACTCAGTTGAAATAGAGTGAAAAAATAACTAAGCCGTGATAAATGGTATGAACCGACGCTTTAATTCCCAGAGGACTATAATTGTGATGGGTAGTACAAACGCAAACTCAGTTGAAATAGAGGAAAAATAACTAAGGCGTGATAAATGGTATGAACCGACGCTTTAATTCCCTGAGGACTATAATTGGGATGGGTAGTACAAACGCAAACTCAGTTGAAATAGAGTGAAAAAATAACTAAGGCGTGATAAATGGTATGAACTGACGCTTTAATTCCCTGAGATTATAATTGATGGGTAGTACAAACGCAAACTCAGTTGAAATAGAGTGAAAATAACTAAGCCTCTGATAAATGGTATGAACCACGCTAATTCCCTGAGGATTATAATTGGGATGGGTAGTCCAAACGCAAACTCAGTTGAAATAGAGTGAGAAAATAACTAAGCCGTGATAAATGGTATGAACCGACGCTTTAATTCCCAGAGGACTATAATTGGGATGGGTAGTACAAACGCAAACTCAGTTGAAATAGAGTGAAAAAATAACTAAGCCGTGATAAATGGTATGAACCGACGCTTTAATTCCCTGAGGATTATAATTGGGATGGGTAGTACAAACGCAAACTCAGTTGAAATAGTGTGAAAAAATAACTAAGCCGTGATAAATGGTATGAACCGACGCTTTAATTCCCAGAGGACTATAATTGGGATGGGTAGTACAAACGCAAACTCAGTTGAAATAGAGTGAAAAAATAACTAAGCCGTGATAAATGGTATGAACCGACGCTTTAATTCCCAGAGGACTATAATTGGGATGGGTAGTACAAACGCAAACTCAGTTGAAATAGAGTGAGAAAATAACTAAGCCGTGATAAATGGTATGAACCGACGCTTTAATTCCCAGAGGACTATAATTGGGATGGGTAGTACAAACGCAAACTCAGTTGAAATAGAGTGAGAAAATAACTAAGCCGTGATAAATGGTATGAACCGACGCTTTAATTCCCTGAGGATTATAATTGGGATGGGTAGTACAAACGCAAACTCAGTTGAAATAGAGTGAAGAAATAACTAAGCCGTGATAAATGGTATGAACCGACGCTTTAATTCCCTGAGGATTATAATTGGGATGGGTAGTACAAACGCAAACTCAGTTGAAATAGAGTGAGAAAATAACTAAGCCGTGATAAATGGTATGAACCGACGCTTTAATTCCCAGAGGACTATAATTGGGATGGGTAGTACAAACGCAAACTCAGTTGAAATAGAGTGAAAAAATAACTAAGCCGTGATAAATGGTATGAACCGACGCTTTAATTCCCAGAGGATTATAATTGGGATGGGTAGTACAAACGCAAACTCAGTTGAAATAGAGTGAAAAAATAACTAAGGCGTGATAAATGGTATGAACCGACGCTTTAATTCCCAGAGGACTATAATTGGGATGGGTAGTACAAACGCAAACTCAGTTGAAATAGAGTGAAAAAATAACTAAGCCGTGATAAATGGTATGAACCGACGCTTTAATTCCCAGAGGACTATAATTGTGATGGGTAGTACAAACGCAAACTCAGTTGAAATAGAGTGAAAAAATAACTAAGGCCTGATAAATGGTATGAACCGACGCTTTAATTCCCTGAGGACTATAATTGGGATGGGTAGTACAAACGCAAACTCAGTTGAAATAGAGTGAAAAAATAACTAAGGCGTGATAAATGGTATGAACCGACGCTTTAATTCCCTGAGGATTATAATTGGGATGGGTACTACAAACGCAAACTCAGTTGAAATAGAGTGAAAAAATAACTAAGCCGTGATAAATGGTATGAACCGACGCTTTAATTCCCTGAGGATTATAATTGGGATGGGTAGTCCAAACCAAACTCAGTTGAAATAGAGTGAGAAAATAACTAAGCCGTGATAAATGGTATGAACCGACGCTTTAATTCCCAGAGGACTATAATTGGGATGGGTAGTACAAACGCAAACTCAGTTGAAATAGAGTGAAAAAATAACTAAGCCGTGATAAATGGTATGAACCGACGCTTTAATTCCCTGAGGATTATAATTGGGATGGGTAGTACAAACGCAAACTCAGTTGAAATAGAGTGAAAAAATAACTAAGCCGTGATAAATGGTATGAACCGACGCTTTAATTCCCAGAGGACTATAATTGGGATGGGTAGTACAAACGCAAACTCAGTTGAAATAGAGTGAAAAAATAACTAAGCCGTGATAAATGGTATGAACCGACGCTTTAATTCCCAGAGGACTATAATTGGGATGGGTAGTACAAACGCAAACTCAGTTGAAATAGAGTGAGAAAATAACTAAGCCGTGATAAATGGTATGAACCGACGCTTTAATTCCCTGAGGATTATAATTGGGATGGGTAGTACAAACGCAAACTCAGTTGAAATAGAGTGAAGAAATAACTAAGCCGTGATAAATGGTATGAACCGACGCTTAATTCCCTGAGGATTATAATTGGGATGGGTAGTACAAACGCAAACTCAGTTGAAATAGAGTGAGAAAATAACTAAGCCGTGATAAATGCTATGAACCGACGCTTTAATTCCCAGAGGATTATAATTGGGATGGGTAGTACAAACGCAAACTCAGTTGAAATAGAGTGAGAAAATAACTAAGCCGTGATAAATGGTATGAACCGACGCTTTAATTCCCAGAGGACTATAATTGGGATGGGTAGTACAAACGCAAACTCAGTTGAAATAGAGTGAAAAAATAACTAAGGCGTGATAAATGGTATGAACCGACGCTTTAATTCCCTGAGGATTATAATTGGGATGGGTACTACAAACGCAAACTCAGTTGAAATAGAGTGAAAAAATAACTAAGCCGTGATAAATGGTATGAACCGACGCTTTAATTCCCTGAGGATTATAATTGGGATGGGTAGTCCAAACGCAAACTCAGTTGAAATAGAGTGAGAAAATAACTAAGCCGTGATAAATGGTATGAACCGACGCTTTAATTCCCAGAGGACTATAATTGGGATGGGTAGTACAAACGCAAACTCAGTTGAAATAGAGTGAAAAAATAACTAAGCCGTGATAAATGGTATGAACCGACGCTTTAATTCCCTGAGGATTATAATTGGGATGGGTAGTACAAACGCAAACTCAGTTGAAATAGAGTGAAAAAATAACTAAGCCGTGATAAATGGTATGAACCGACGCTTTAATTCCCAGAGGACTATAATTGGGATGGGTAGTACAAACGCAAACTCAGTTGAAATAGAGTGAAAAAATAACTAAGCCGTGATAAATGGTATGAACCGACGCTTTAATTCCCAGAGGACTATAATTGGGATGGGTAGTACAAACGCAAACTCAGTTGAAATAGAGTGAGAAAATAACTAAGCCGTGATAAATGGTATGAACCGACGCTTTAATTCCCTGAGGATTATAATTGGGATGGGTAGTACAAACGCAAACTCAGTTGAAATAGAGTGAAGAAATAACTAAGCCGTGATAAATGGTATGAACCGACGCTTAATTCCCTGAGGATTATAATTGGGATGGGTAGTACAAACGCAAACTCAGTTGAAATAGAGTGAGAAAATAACTAAGCCGTGATAAATGCTATGAACCGACGCTTTAATTCCCAGAGGATTATAATTGGGATGGGTAGTACAAACGCAAACTCAGTTGAAATAGAGTGAGAAAATAACTAAGCCGTGATAAATGGTATGAACCGACGCTTTAATTCCCAGAGGACTATAATTGGGATGGGTAGTACAAGCGCAAACTCAGTTGAAATAGAGTGAGAAAATAACTGAGCAGTGCTGAAAACATAAAATAACGATTTATGTTTTTGTTTTATAATAATTTTACCACAAGCAAGGCAGTACTGCCACTGGTG
This sequence comes from Ascarosepion bandense, assembly GCA_037127315.1. Lineage (NCBI taxonomy): Eukaryota > Metazoa > Mollusca > Cephalopoda > Sepiida > Sepiidae > Ascarosepion > Ascarosepion bandense. The sequence goes on along the minus strand of JBBBDQ010001996.1, from coordinate 41,964 downwards.
CACAGGGGTCTACATGAGCAAAGGGAAAGCGGAACACATCACGGTGGTTATCGGTGAATGGATAAAATAAAAATAAAAATACTGGTCTGAAGTTGGTTACGAGAGAGTAAATCAAAACAGAAAGTGAACAAGGTACAGTGGGTGTCGGAAAAAAGTATAAGAGATAGATGGGAATCAAGGAGATAAAATACGGCATCTGACGTCGCACTTAAACCATTGGAGTGAAAGTATCCGGAGAGGAGTTACACAGGCGGGAAGTGCAAGAAAAAACCCGCTCGTGTAAATCCCTAGACTCAGCAGTGGACCGTAATATTTTTGATTTTAGTAAGGATTTCAATTCCAAATCATATAATAATTCTGCTTGTTTCTTCCTTAGTTAGTTAGTTAGTTACTTAAATATACTTCTTCAAAAATAGAAAAAAAAAATAGAAAAAAAAAGATTGCGATGGAAATAACAAAGATAAGGATATTAGTCCGACTGTAAATCATATAAATACGCTTCATACATAATGTTGGATGGTTCTCCCCAAGGATGAAGGAGCAGCTTCAGGATGCAGAAATATACTTCTTACTTGGAGCCTCCGTCCGTTACACCACTGAAGAATGATAACACACTTACTCTCTACACGAGCCTTTCCTTCCCCTCTATCTTTTTATAATCTATAAACGCTATTCTCCTTAGCCTTTCTCTCACCTTTGCCAAACGGAGGGGTAGTAAAAAGTGAGAAAGTAGGAGGAGAGATCCTATAGCATTACCTTAGCAGTAGCAGCTTAAGCTGGTGGTTGTAGCAGTAATTGTGTGTGTGTATACGCGTGTATATTGTACAATATAGTAAAAACAGGTAGATTTGTTATCGTATACCGCGACATAATAACGAAATTTCTGGCCTCTACACTCTTGGCCATTATTCAATTTGTCTTTTCTGTTTACAATGGACACAGGAGCCATGATTTTTCAGTAATAAAAAAAGTTTTCTCTTTTAAAATCTCTCACAGAATAACGTACAGTATTTTGGTTATGGTCTGTTCATACGCCGTTTAATATAAGATATTATTACAGTAATGTAGATTCTATGGACATTACTTTTATAGATATTTTAATGAACTTATACTCTGTGTTATGGTTATTTTATTATCTAATACCTTTATATTTAATATAAGATAATATTACAGTAATGTAGATTCTATGGACATTACTTTTATAGATATTTTAATGAACTTATATACTCTGTGTTATCTTTATTTTATTATCTAATACCTTTATGTTTAATATAAGATAATATTACAGTAATGTAGATTCTATGGACATTACTTTTATAGCTATTTTAATGAACTTATACTCTGCGTTATGGTTATTTTATTATTTAATACCTTTATGTTTAATATAAGATAATATTACATTAATGTAGATTCTATGGACATTACTTTTATAGATATTTTAATGAACTTATATACTCTGTGTTATGGTTATTTTATTATCTAATACCTTTATGTTTAATATAAGATAATATTACAGTAATGTAGATTCTATGGACATTACTTTTATAGCTATTTTAATGAACTTATACTCTGCGTTATGGTTATTTTATTATTTAATACCTTTATGTTTAATATAAGATAATATTACAGTAATGTAGATTCTATGGACATTACTTTTATAGATATTTTAATGAACTTATATACTCTGTGTTATGGTTATTTTATTATCTAATACCTTTATGTTTAATATAAGATAATATTACAGTAATGTAGATTCTATGGACATTACTTTTATAGATATTTTAATGAACTTATATACTCTTAAAGTTATGGTTATTTTATTATTCAATACCTTTATGTTTAATATAAGATAATATTACAGTAATGTAGATTCTATGGACATTACTTTATAGATATTTTAATGAACTTATACTGCTATGGTTATTTTATTATCTAATACCTTTTTGTTTAATATAAGATAATATTACAGTAATGTAGATTCTATGGATATTACTACTTTTATAGCTATTTTAATGAACTTATACTTCATGCTATGGTTATTTTATTATCTAATACCTTTATGTTTAATATAAGATAATATTACAGTAATGTAGATTCTATGGACATTACTTTTATAGATATTTTAATGAACTTATATACTCTGTAAGTTATGGTTATTTTATTATCTAATACCTTTATGTTTAATATAAGATAATATTACAGTAATGTAGATTCTATGGACATTACTTTTATAGATATTTTAATGAACTTATACTTGCGTTATGGTTATTTTATTATCTAATACCTTGTTTAATATAAGATAATATTACAGTAATGTAGATTCTATGGACATTACTTTTATAGCTATTTTAATGAACTTATACTCTGCGCTATGGTTATTTTATTATTTAATACCTTTATGTTTAATATAAGATAATATTACAGTAATGTAGATTCTATGGACATTACTTTTATAGATATTTTAATGAACTTATACTCTGTGTTATGGTTATTTTATTATCTAATACCTTATGTTTAATATAAGATAATATTACAGTAATGTAGATTCTATGGACATTACTTTATAGATATTTTAATGAACTTATATACTCTGTGTTATCTTTATTTTATTATCTACTACCTTTATGTTTAATATAAGATATATTACAGTAATGTAGATTCTATGGACATTACTTTTATAGATATTTTAATGAACTTTTATACTCTGTGTTATGGTTATTTTATTATCTAATACCTTTATGTTTAATATAAGATAATATTAAGGTAATGTAGATTCTATGACATTACTTTTATAGATATTTTAATTTAACTTATACTCTGTGTTATGGTTATTTTATTATCTAATACCTTTATGTTTAATATAAGATAATATTACAGTAATGTAGATTCTATGGACATTACTATAGATATTTTAATGAACTTATATTCTGTGTTATGGTTATTTTATTATCTAATACCTTTATGTTTAATATAAAATAATATTACAGTAATGTAGATTCTATGGACATTACTTTTATAGATATTTTAATGAACTTATATACTCTGTGTTATGGTTATTTTATTATCTAATACCTTTATGTTTAATATAAGATAATATTACAGTAATGTAGATTCTATGGACATTACTTTTATAGCTATTTTAATGAACTATACTCTGCGTTATGGTTATTTTATTATCTAATACCTTTATGTTTAATATAAGATAATATTACAGTAATGTAGATTCTATGGACATTACTTTATAGATATTTTAATGAACTTATATACTCTGTGTTATGGTTATTTTATTATCTAATACCTTTATGTTTAATATAAGATAATATTGCTGTGCAATGTAGATCCTATGGACATTACTTTTATAGATATTTTAATGAACTTATACTTCATGTTATGGTTATTTTATTATCTATCACCTTTTTGTTTAATATAAGATAATATTACAGTAATGTAGATTCTATGGACATTACTTTTATAGATATTTTAATGAACTTATATACTCTGTGTTATGGTTATTTTATTATCTAATACCTTTATGTTTAATATAAGATAATATTACAGTAATGTAGATTCTATGGACATTACTTTTATAGATATTTTAATGAACTTATACTCTGCGTTATGGTTATTTTATTATCTAATACCTTTATGTTTAATATAAGATGATATTACAGTAATGTAGATTCTATGGACATTACTTTTATAGATATTTTAATGAACTTATATACTCTGTGTTATGGTTATTTTATTATCTAATACCTTTATATTTAATATAAGATAATATTACAGTAATGTAGATTCTATGGACATTACTTTTATAGATATTTTAATGAACTTATATACTCTGTGTTATGGTTATTTTATTATCTAATACCTTTATATTTAATATAAGATAATATTACAGTAATGTAGATTCTATGGACATTACTTTTATAGATATTTTAATGAACTTATACTCTGTGTTATGGTTATTTTATTATCTAATACCTTTATGTTTAATATAAGATGATATTACAGTAATGTAGATTCTATGGACATTACTTTATAGATATTTTAATGAACTTATATACTCTGTGTTATCTTTATTTTATTATCTAATACCTTTATGTTTAATATAAGATAATATTACAGTAAATGTAGATTCTATGGACATTACTTTTATAGATATTTTAATGAACTTATATACTTTGTGTTATGGTTATTTTATTATCTAATACCTTTATGTTTAATATAAGATAATATTACAGTAATGTGTAGATTCTATGGACATTACTTTTATAGATATTTTAATGAACTTATACTCTGTGTTATGGTTATTTTATTATCTAATACCTTATGTTTAATATAAGATGATATTACAGTAATGTAGATTCTATGGACATTACTTATAGATATTTAATGGAACTATACCTGTGTTATCTTTATTTTATTATCTAATACCTTTATGTTTAATATAAGATAATATTACAGTAATGTAGATTCTATGGGGACATTACTTTTATAGATATTTTAATGAACTTATACTCTGCGTTATGGTTATTTTATTATCTAATAACTTTATGTTTAATATAAGATAATATTACAGTAATGTAGATTCTATGGACATTACTTTTATAGATATTTTAATGAACTTATACTCATGCTATGGTTATTTTATTATCTAATACCTTTATGTTTAATATAAGATAATATTACAGTATGTAGATTCTATGGACATTACTTTTATAGATATTTTAATGAACTTATATACTCTGTGTTATCTTTATTTTATTATCTAATACCTCATTTTAATATAAGATAATATTACAGTAATGTAGATTCTATGACATTACTTTTATAGATATTTTAATGAACTTATATACTCTGTGTTATGTATATTTTATTATCTTAATACCTTATGTTTAATATAAGATAACATTGCATGGCAATGGACCCTAAGTATAGCCACTTTATAGATATTTTAAATGAACCTTATATACTCTGTGTTATGGTTATTTTATTATTTAATACCTTTATGTTTAATATAAGATAATATTACAGTAATGTAGATTCAAGTGTGACATTACTTTTATAGATATTTTAATGAACTTATATACTCTAAAGTATCTTTATTTTATTATCTAATACCTTTTATGTTTAATATAAGATAATATTACAGTAATGTAGATTCTATGTATATTTACTTATAGAAATTTTAGAACTTATATACTCTGTGTTATGGTTATTTTATTATCTAATACCTTTATGTTTAATATAAGATAATATTACAGTAATGTAGACCTCATATTTACTATAGATATTTAATGAACTTATACTTTGTGTTATGGTTATTTTATTATCTAATACCTTTATGTTTACATAATATAATATTAGCAGTAATGGATTCTATGGACATTACTTTTATAGATATTTAATGAAACTTATACTTGCGTTATGGTTATTTTATTATCTAATACCTTTTTTTGTTTAATATAATATACACAGTAATGTAGATTCTATGACATAGTATTTTTATAGATATTTTAATGAACTTATACTCATGCTATGGTTATTTTATTATCTAACACTATATTTAATATAAGATAATATTACAGTAATGTAGATTCTATGGACATTACTTTTATAGATATTTTAATGAACTTATATACTCAGTTATGGTTATTTTATTATCTAATACCTTTATGTTTAATATAAGATAATATTACAGTAATGTAGATTCTATGGACATTACTTTATAGCTATTTTAATGAACTTATACTCATATGGTTATTTATTATCTAATACCTTTATGTTTACATTTTCATAAGATAATATTTATAGTAATGTAGATTCTATGGACATTACTTTTATAGATATTTTAATGAAACTTATATACTCTGTGTTATCTTTATTTTATTATCTAATACCTTTATGTTTATAATATAAGATAATATTACAGTAATGTAGATTCTATGGACATTACTTTTTATAGATATTTTAATGAACTTATATACCAGTTATGGTTATTTTATTATCTAATACCTTTATGTTTAATATAAGATAATATTACAGTAATGTAGATTCTATGGACATTACTATAGATATTTTAATAACTTATATACTCTGTGTTATGGTTATTTTATTATCTAATACCTTTATGTTGGAAGTAGATAATATTACAGTAATGTAGATTCTATGGACATTACTTTTATAGATATTTTAATGAACTTATATACTCTGTGTTATGGTTATTTTATTATCTAAATATCTTTATGTTTAATATAGATAATATTAAGGTAATGTAGATTCTATGGACATTACTTTTATAGATATTTTAATGAACTTATATACTCTGTGTTATCTTTATTTTATTATCTAATACCTTTATGTTTAATATAAGATATATTGCTAGCAATGTGATTCTATATATTACTTTTATAGAAATTTTAATGAACTTATATACTCTGTGTTATGGTTATTTTATTATCTAAATACCTTTATGTTTAATATATGATAATATTACAGTAATGTAGATTCTATGACATTACTTTTATAGATATTTTAATGAACTTATACTCTGTGTTATGGTTATTTTATTATCTAATACCTTTATGTTTAATATAAGATAATATTACAGTAATGTAGATTCTATGGACATTACTTTTATAGATATTTTAATGAATCTATACTCTGCTAAGTATGGTTATTTTATTATTCAATACCTTGCTAATATAAGATAATATTACAGCAATGTATCCTATGGACATTACTTTATAGATATTTTAATGAACTTATACCTCCGTTATGGTTATTTTATTATCTAATACTCTTTATGTTAATATAAGATAATATTACAGTAATGTAGATTCTATGGACATTACTTTTATAGATATTTTAATGAACTTATATACTCTGTAAGTTATGGTTATTTTATTATCTAATACCTTTTTATTAATATAAGATAATATTACAGTAATGTAGATTCTATGGACATTACTTTTATAGCTATTTTAAATGAATTTATACCTATGCTATGGTTATTTTATTATCTAGCCATTCTCATGTTTAATATAAGATAATATTGGCATAGCAATGTAGATCTTCTATGGACATTGCCTTTATAGATATTTTAATGAACTTATATACTCTTGTGTTATCTTTATTTTATTATCTAATACCTTTATGTTTAATATAAGATAATATTACAGTAATGTAGATTCTATGGACATTACTTTTATAGATATTTTAATGAACTTATATACTTGTAAGTAGTGTTATTTTATTATCTAATACCTTTATGTTTAATATAAGATATTACAGAATGTAGATTCTATGGACATTACTTTTATAGCTATTTTAATGAACTTATACTCTGCGTTATGGTTATTTTATTATCTAATACCTTTATGTTTAATATAAGATAATATTACAGTAATGTAGATTCTATGGACATTACTTTTATAGATATTTTAATGAACTTATATACTCTGTGTTATGGTTATTTTATTATCTAATACCTTTATGTTTAATATAAGATAATATTACAGTAATGTAGATTCTATGGACATTACTTTTATAGATATTTAATGAACTTATATACTCTGTGTTATGGTTATTTTATTATCTAATACCTTTATGTTTAATATAAGATAATATTACAGTAATGATTCTATGGACATTACTTTTATAGATATTTTAATGAACTTATATACTCTTGTAAGTTATGGTTATTTTATTATCTAATACCTTTATGTTTAATATAAGATAATATTACAGTAATGTAGATTCTATGGACATTACTTTTATAGCTATTTTAATGAACTTATACTTGCGTTATGGTTATTTTATTTTATTATCTAATACCTTTATGTTTAATATAAGATAATATTACAGTAATGATTCTATGGACATTACTTTTATAGATATTTTAATGAACTTATACTTCAAAAGTATGTATATATTTTTATGACTTGTTACCTTTATGTTTAATATAAGATAATATTACAGTAATGTAGATTCTATGGACATTACTTTTATAGATATTTTAATGAACTTATATACTCTGTGTTATATTATTTAATATCAATACCTTTATGTTTAATATAAGATAATATTACAGTAATGTAGATTCTATGGACATTACTTATAGCTATTTTAATGAACTTATACTCTGCGTTATGGTTATTTTATTATCTAATACCTTTATGTTTAATATATAGTTAATATTACAGTAATGTAGATTCTATGGACATTACTTTTATAGATATTTTAATGAACTTATATACTCTGTGTTATCTTTATTTTATTATCTAATACCTTTATGTTTAATATAAGATAATATCATAGTAATGTAGATTCTATGGACATTACTTTTATAGCTATTTAATGAACTTATACTTGCGTTATGGTTATTTTATTATCTAATACCTTTATGTTTAATATAAGATAATATTACAGTAATGTAGATTCTATGGACATTACTTATAGATATTTTAATGAACTTATATACTCAGTTATGGTTATTTTATTATCTAATACCTTTATGTTTAATATAAGATAATATTACAGTAATGAGATCTCTATGGACATTACTTTTATAGATATTTTAATGAACTTATATACTCTGTGTTATGGTTATTTTATTATCTAATACCTTTATGTTTAATATAAGATAATATTACAGTAATGTAGATTCTATGGACATTACTTTTATAGATATTTTAATGAACTTATATACTTGTGTTATGGTTATTTTATTATCTAATACCTTTATGTTTAATATAAGATAATATTACAGTAATGTAGATTCTATGGACATTACTTTTATAGATATTTTAATGAACTTATATACTCTGTGTTATGGTTATTTTATTATCTAATACCTTTATGTTTAATATAAGATAATATTACAGTAATGTAGATTCTATGACATTACTTTTATAGATATTTTAATGAACTTATATACTCTTGTGTTTTTATTATTTTATTATCTAATAATTTTTATGTTTAACATAAGATATTACAGTAATGTGGATTCTATGGACATTACTTTTATAGACATTTTAATGAACTTATATACTGTGTTATCTTTATTTTATTACCTAATACCTTTATGTTTAATATAAGATAATATTACAGTAATGTAGATTCTATGGACATTACTTTATAGCTATTTTAATGAACTTATACTCATGCTATGGTTATTTTATTATCTAATACCTTTATGTTTAATATAAGATAATATTACAGTAATGTAGATTCTATGGACATTACTTTATAGATATTTTAATGAACTTATATACTCTGTGTTATGGTTATTTTATTATCTAATACCTTGTTTAATATAAGATAATATTACAGTAATGTAGATTCTATGGACATTACTTTTATAGATATTTTAATGAACTTATATACTTAAGTATCTTTATTTTATTATCTAATACCTTTATGTTTAATATAAGATAATATTACAGTAATGATTCTATGGACATTACTTATAGATATTTTAATGAACTTATATACTCTGTGTTATCTTTATTTTATTATCTAATACCTTTATGTTTAATATAAGATGATATTACAGTAATGTAGATTCTATGGACATTACTTTTATAGCTATTTTAATGAACTTATACCTGCGTTATGGTTATTTTATTATTTAATACCTTTATTTAATATAATATTACAGTAATGTAGATTCTATGGACATTACTTTTATATTGTTTTAATGAACTTATACTCATGCTATGGTTATTTTATTATCTAATACCTTTATGTTTAATATAAGATAATATTACAGTAATGTAGATTTCATGGACATTACTTTTATAGATATTTTAATGAACTTATACTCTGTGTTATGGTTATTTTATTATCTAATACCTTTATGTTTAATATAAGATGATATTACAGTAATGTAGATTCTATGGACATTACTTTTATAGATATTTTAATGAACTTTATACTCTGTGTTATGGTTATTTTATTATCTAATACCTTATGTTTAATATAAGATGATATTACAGTAATGTAGATTCTATGGACATTACTATAGATATTTTAATGAACTTATACTCTGTGTTATGGTTATTTTATTATCTAATACCTTTATGTTTAATATAAGATGATATTACAGTAATGTAGATTCTATGGACATTACTTTTATAGATATTTTAATGAACTTATACTCTGTGTTATGGTTATTTTATTATCTAATACCTTATGTTTAATATAAGATAATATTACAGTAATGTAGATTCTATGGACATTACTTTTATAGATATTTTAATGAACTTATATACTTGTGTTATGGTTATTTTATTATCTAATACCTTTATGTTTAATATAAGATAATATTACAGTAATGTAGATTCATGGACATTACTTTTATAGATATTTTAATGAACTTATATACTCTGTGTTATCTTTATTTTATTATCTAATACCTTTATGTTTAATATAAGATAATATTACAGTAATGTAGATTCTATGGACATTACTTTTATAGATATTTTAATGAACTTATATACTCTGTGTTATGTATATTTTATTTATCTACCTTTTATGTTTAATATATGATAATATTACAGTAATGTAGATTCTATGGACATTACTTTTATAGATATTTTAATGAACTTATACTCTGTAAGTTATGGTTATTTTATTATCTAATACCTTTATGTTTAATATAAGATAATATTACAGTAATGTAGATTTCATGGACATTACTTTTATAGATATTTTAATGAACTTATATACTCTGTGTTATGGTTATTTTATTATCTAATACCTTTATGTTTAATATAAGATAATATTACAGTAATGTAGATTCTATGGACATTACTTTTATAGATATTTTAATGAACTTATATACTTGTAAAGTTATGGTTATTTTATTATCTAATACCTTTATGTTTAATATAAGATAATATTACAGTAATGTAGATTCTATGGACATTACTTTTATAGATATTTTAATGAACTTATACTCTGTGTTATGGTTATTTTATTATCTAACACTTTTATGTTTAATATAAGATAATATTACAGTACGTAGATTCTATGGACATTACTTTTATAGATATTTTATTGAACTTATACTCTGTGTTATGGTTATTTTATTATCTAATACCTTTATGTTTACTATAAGATGATATTACAGTAATGTAGATTCTATGGACATTACTTTTATAGATATTTTAATGAACTTATATACTTGTGTTATGGTTATTTTATTATCTAATACCTTTATGTTTAATATAAGATAATATTACAGTAATGTAGATTCTATGGACATTACTTTTATAGATATTTTAATGAACTTATACTCTGTGTTATGGTTATTTTATTATCTAATACCTTTATGTTTAATATAAGATAATATTACAGTAATGTAGATTCTATGGACATTACTTTATAGATATTTTAATGAATCCTATATACTCTGTGTTATGGTTATTTTATTATCTAATACCTTTATGTTTAATATAAGATAATATTATAAATGTAGATTCTATGGACATTACTTTTATAGATATTTTAATGAACTTATATACTCTGTGTTATGGTTATTTTAATATTCATCACCTTATGTTTAATATAAGATAATATTACAGTAATGTAGATTCTATGGACATTACTTTTATAGATATTTTAATGAACTTATACTCTGTGTTATGGTTATTTTATTATCTAATACCTTTATGTTTAATATAAGATGTATTTACAGTAATGTAGATTCTATGGACATTACTTTAGATATTTTAATGAACTTATATACTCTGTGTTATCTTTATTTTATTATCTAATACCTTTATGTTTACCATAAGATAATATTACAGTAATGTAGATTCTATGGACATTACTTTTATAGATATTTTAATGAACTTATATACTCTGTGTTATGGTTATTTTATTATCTAATACCTTTATGTTTAATATAAGATAATATTACAGTAATGTAGATTCCACATTATTTTTATAGATATTTTAATGAACTTATATACTCTGTAGTTATGGTTATTTGTTATCTAATACCTTTATGTTTAATATAAGATAATATTACAGTAATGTAGATTCTATGGACATTACTTTTATAGATATTTTAATAAATTTATACTCTGTGTTATGGTTATTTTACACACTTAATACCTTTATGTTTAATATAAAGATGATATTACAGTAATGTAGATTCTATGGACATTACTTTTATAGATATTTTAATGAACTTATACTCTGTGTTATGGTTATTTTATTATCTAATACCTTTATGTTTAATATAAGATGATATTACAGTAATGTAGATTCTATGGACATTACTTTTATAGATATTTTAATGAACTTATACTGTGTTATGGTTATTTTATTATCTAATACCTTTATGTTTAATATAAGATAATATTACAGTAATGTAGATTCTATGGACATTACTTTTATAGATATTTTAATGAACTTATACTCATGCTATGGTTATTTATTATCTAATACCTTTATGCTTAATATAAGATGATATTACAGTAATGTAGATTCTATGGACATTACTTTTATAGATATTTTAATGAACTTATACTCTGTGTTATGGTTATTTTATTATCTAATAATTATGTTTAATATAAGATGATATTACAGTAATGTAGATTCTATGGACATTACTTTTATAGATATTTTAATGAACTTATACTCTGCGTTATGGTTATTTTATTATCTAATACCTTTATGTTTAATATAAGATGATATTACAGTAATGTAGATTCTATGGACATTACTTTTATAGCTATTTTAATGAACTTATACTCTGTGTTATGGTTATTTTATTATCTAATACCTTTATGTTTAATATAAGATGATATTACAGTAATGTAGATTCTATGGACATTACTTTTATAGATATTTTAATGAACTTATACTCTGTGTTATGGTTATTTTATTATCTAATACCTTTATGTTTAATATAAGATAATATTACAGTAATGTAGATTCTATGGACATTACTTTTATAGATATTTTAATGAACTTATACTCTGTGTTATGGTTATTTTATTATCTAATACCTTTATGTTTAATATAAGATAATATTACAGTAATGTAGATTCTATGGACATTACTTTTATAGATATTTTAATGAACTTATATACTCTGTGTTATGGTTATTTTATTATCTAATACCTTTATGTTTAATATAAAATAATATTACAGTAATGTAGATTCTATGGACATTACTTTTATAGATATTTTAATGAACTTATATACTCTGTGTTATGGTTATTTTATTATCTAATACCTTTATGTTTAATATAAGATAATATTACAGTAATGTAGATTCTATGGACATTACTTTTATAGATATTTTAATGAACTTATATACTCTGTGTTATGGTTATTTTATTATCTAATACCTTTATGTTTAATATAAGATAATATTACAGTAATGTAGATTCTATGGACATTACTTTTATAGATATTTTAATGAACTTATATACTCTGTGTTATGGTTATTTTATTATCTAATACCTTTATGTTTAATATAAGATAATATTACAGTAATGTAGATTCTATGGACATTACTTTTATAGATATTTTAATGAACTTATACTCTGTGTTATGGTTATTTTATTATCTAATACCTTTATGTTTAATATAAGATAATATTACAGTAATGTAGATTCTATGGACATTACTTTTATAGATATTTTAATGAACTTATATACTCTGTGTTATGGTTATTTTATTATCTAATACCTTTATGTTTAATATAAAATAATATTACAGTAATGTAGATTCTATGGACATTACTTTTATAGATATTTTAATGAACTTATACTCTGTGTTATGGTTATTTTATTATCTAATACCTTTATGTTTAATATAAGATAATATTACAGTAATGTAGCTTTTATGGACATTACTTTTATAGATATTTTAATGAACTTATACTCTGTGTTATCGTTATTTTATTATCCAATACCTTTATATTTGAAGACGTTACTATCATTTGTAGTATGACAAAGTAAAATCTTTCCAGGAAATCATAATTATCATTCGTGGAAATTCCCCGCGTTCCGCTAGTTCCATAAGAATCTCTGTGTACCTGTTGGCGACGAATTAATTTCCATTCAGTAAAGTCTTTCTCACATACGCGTCATCGGAAATCACTCACCACTTTATCGCTGTCACCATGGTAAATGTTCAGTTTCACCTGTCGTTTCCATCACGGCTAAGATACACTATGACATACACATTGCAGCGAGGCACCATCATTCCCTTCATTTTCTCCTTGGTGACATGTAAGTTGCACCCAAGTAGCTCCTCTAACGAACTGTCGCCATGTAAATCCGACTCCAAGGAGTGGCTTCTCCGATTACTCTACTCCAAGCCTGTTCACGTGTAGGGTTAACCGTTATTTTCTGCATTTATCAGCATAAACGGTACCTCTTTTGCTCTTTACCTCGAGTGACCACATGCCCTGGAATAGGGGGAATATCACTGTAAAAAAAAAAGAAAGAAATAGAAAAAAAATTGTGATGGAAATAACAAAGATGTAGATATGAGTCCGACTGTAAATCATATAAATACGCTTCATTCATAATGTTGGACGATCTCCCCAAGGACGAAGGAGAAGCTTCAGGATGCAGAAATATACTTCTTCAAAAATAGAAAAAAAGAAATAGAAAAAAAAAAGATTGTGATGGAAATAACAAAGATAAGGATATTAGTCCGACTGTAAATCATATAAATACGCTTCATTCATAATGTTGGACGATCTCCCCAAGGATGAAGGAGAAGCTTCAGGAAGCAGAAATGTACGTCTACAAAAGTGTCGCGGTGAATCTTCGTCGCCAAGTTGTTGGGGCCTGTTTGGGTCAGGAAGAAAGACACGGAAACAAGAAGGTAGGTTCAAACAGTGTATTAGAAGAACAGAACACTATATAAAATAAGAAATGCTAGTAATTAGGAGATAGAAGTGTAAGTCCGGATGTGCAAAAGTATTAGGACAAGAACTATTTCATCTTTTATGAGGCATATTGACAGAAAATATACAACTTAATTAAAGTAATTTTATTTGATTTACTCAACAAATGCTTTAACAAGAAAAAATACTTGTTACAAAATAAATTTACTTTTTAGTACAACCTTTTGCTTTTAAATAATAGAATAAGTGCGACAATTTACCAATCGCACCTAATATATATATATATATATATATATATATATATATATATATAGTACTGCACAAACGTATTAGAACAAGAACTATTTTATCTTTTGTGAGGCATATTGACAGAAAATATACAACTCAAAGTAACTTTATTTGATTTACTCAACAAATTTTTTTTTTTTATAAGCGTTTCACCCCGAGCAAGGCATGTCACAGCCACTACTGCGCAGGGGGCTACATAGAGTGGAGAAAGGATGATTAAATATAGGAAATGTCAGAGGGTGGGTGATAGGCGGGTAAGGATACAGAGAATGAGGGTTGGGTAGATGAGAGTGTTCTGAGAATAATTGGGAATTAGTGTGATAGGAAGTGTCTATTGACCCTACATTTAAACACCGGGAGATTGTAGCTGTCGGGAAAGCAGACTTGTGGAAGGGAGTTCCACAGGCGGGAAGCACGAGAAAAGAAGCTGTTGGAGTAGAATTTACGGTTACATCTTATTTGTTTAACTGTAAAAGGGTGGGACCTAGTTGCTAATCTAGTATCTCGTGTAAATTCATGCTTAGGCGGCACCAGAGATCTAAGCTCATCGGAGCAGAAGCCATGAAAGTACTTGTAGAAGAGGCACAGGGAAGCCACATCACTTGCTACAAAATAAATTTACTTTTTAGTATAATAACCTTTTGCTTTTAAATAATAGAATAAGTGCGACAATTTGCCAATCGCACCTAATATATATATATATATATATATATATATATATATATATATATATACAGTACTGCAGAAACGTATTAGAACAAGAACTATTTTATCTTTTGTGAGGCATATTGACAGAAAATAATATTGACAGAAAATATACAACTCAAAGTAATTTTATTTGATTTACTCAACAAATGCTTTAACAAGAAAAAATACTTGTTACAAAATAAATTTAATATTTAGTATAATAGCCTTTTGCTTTGATCACAGCCTTCATTCTGTCAGGCATTGACATCACAAGCTTCTTCGATGTATCTAATGGTATCTCCTGTCAAGCGGCTTGTATTTGTTCCCAAAGTGTGTCATACTAAGTAACATTAGATTTATCAAATTTTTTATCCAAAATATCCCATAGATGTTCAATAGAGTAATTTCAAAATAATTTGTTTAATAGAAAATAGGAAAAAATAAATATAACTTCTTTTTAATACATTTCTTTTACACCTAGTTTTAAATATGCAATGTTTATTAGCAATTTACTTGAATTTTCACTTTGTAATTTCAGTAAGGTTTTTAGGGAAATCACCCCTGTCCTAATACTTTTGCACACTACAGGTAGTGTGCAAAAGTGTTAGGATAGGGGTGATTTTAAACTTCATTTTGATACTTCATAAAAGATAAAATAGCTCTTGTTCTAATAGTTTTGCACAGTACTGTAGTCACGCTGCCTCTCGACTGTCTCTAGACTGTCATACGACTGTCTCACAGCTGCGTCCCCGAAAGTCACTCAGTTTATTATTTATTGACAGAGGAAGTGTTCATTCCTATAGAATAGGGCACCATAACAAAAAAGATGCTGAGGATAGCATGGGCCAAAACATGTGAGAAACGACCAGGTGTTGGAGAGAATGCAAACGAGAAGAAAACTCATACTTAACAAGGGAAAGAGACAAATGAGATTCCTGGGATACGTAATGAGGAAGAAAGACATGGAGAATTTAATACTCACAGGACGGATAAAAGAAATGAGAGACAGGGAAAAGTAGCGACAGACATATTTGATAGACTTGGGTAAATGGTTGGCGGAGAGGGGTTTGGAAGAGATGCCCAGAGGAAAAATATTGAGAGCGACAAAATCCAGGGTTAAGTGGAAGTCCATGATCGCGTACGTTCTGAAAGAACGCGGCACATGAAGAAGACATGTCATATTCATCATCATTTTTAGTTACTGACTATTAGTACAAGTAATTACTAATTATTAGTACAATTGTAACATTCCATTTTTTAATCTATTCTCTTTCCAATAAGATATACGTTTTCGATTTCAAACAAATAGCCTTTCATTGCGAACTCAGTCATTTATACTGTTTCGTCTCTTCTTCAAAATAGCAGTAAAAAGAATAAGCGACTATTCTACCTTCTTTTTGAGAGAGCGCATCTGCTTGCAAGTCAAACGCAAGGAAACCCTCTAACTTCAACACAATAAAAAGAAATCGGAGAAGAACATTTAAAAATCGGAATATTTAACCAAAACAAAAGATATCAATAAAGTCTACGTTTAAAAATCACGAAAAATAATGCCGTAAATTCTGCGATTTTTTTTTTACAAAGCAATCTTTCGAAATGAGACGACTGTGTCGATATAAGAACAAACAGTGTAATAGAGACTTTAAAAGCGCCGATTTCCACGCGTAAGTCTATTGGCCTAATATGTCTGTTTTTGTAATAGTGACGAGGCTAGCGACGTGGTAAATACATTTAAATCTGTTTTTGTCTGCACGACACAATTGGTCAAAACAAGTGAAGAATGATACTGCATTTTTCATTCATCTTTATTTTTTTGGCAATTGCCACACCTCAATAGTACGCACGCTCGTTCATACCTGGTCAACTTGTTTTCAAGATGGCTTTTCAGTTACACACACACACACACACACACACACACACACACACACACACACACAGTGCATACATAAATGTTGTTATTAGTTTATCTATATCAGTATATATGTATGTAAAATATATGTATGAGTTAGATGTAAGCATGTGAGTAAGTGTACATTTTTACATGCATCTAGGCACATATTCATATATAAACATAAAAATGTGTGTTTTATATGAGTGTATGTATATATTTGTGCTTACATATAAGAATAAACGTATATATATATATATATATATATATATATATATATATATATATATTAAAAAAGGATTAATTCAAAGATGTTGAATGGCCATTTCGATATGAAGATCCCCACGGGGGATAACACATCACCTCATCAACAGAAAAATCCTTTCAGAAACTGGAGAAAAATTAGTCTACTTTTCCTTTTTAAATATATATATATATATATATATATATATATATATATATGTGTGTGTGTGTGTGTGGGTGTGGGTGTGCGTGTGTGTGTGTGCGTGTGTGTGTGTGTGTGTGTTAAAACAACTGAGCATGTAAGAGCTATACATGCTCAGTTGTTTTAACACACACACACACACACATATATATATATATACATGAAAACATAAAACTACCTAAGATCAGTCAGTTAAGTGCCATACGTGTTACACGCTTGGGCGATCATGTCTCGAAAGAGACATGACTGACTGGGCAGAAGATTATCCCGCAGTAGGTTACCATTGCTTTCTGCGGTAGACTGGTTGCCGACCAAGGCTATAGAACCCAATCTGTCCTGCTATTTAACCCATAACTGGAAGGAAGAGATGGATTAATACCTTTCCCAAGGGTATTTGAGCATAAATGAATACAATGGATTCAGCTGGAATTCGAACTCAGCTCGCCGGTTTCTCCTTCCGAGCCGATATCCACTGTACCACAACGCACATCCCTAAGATAGGGTTCTGAAAAGTTCTCGACCCGAATCACTTCCCAGTGATTTGTTGCTTGTTGCTTGTTTGTAAAAACATTGAATTTTAGCAAATGGTTCAGTTAGATCGATAACCTTTTCTTCAGCATATATAAATTTTGTAAGAAGAGACTGATATATATATATATATATATAGAAAGAGAGAGAGAGAGAGAGAGAGAGAGAGAGAGTAAGAGATAAAAAAGGAGTGATACACATACACGCAATTATACGAATATGCAGATATACTAACATGTATATACATATATATGTAAATACTTTTATCTTTTTTTCATTATTATTTTATTCACTCAGCGGTGCGTACGCAATGAATGGGGGAATTATAACCATTGAAAAAGTTGGACAGATTTTCGTTTTCGTTGTCATCTTCTATTGACCAATTGCTAGTGAAGTCCATGTTGTGTGTTTTTTTTTCTCCTGTCTTCTTTCTTTATTTGGGGCACCGTCTTTGCTTCAATTCGCGCCTTTTTCTGGAAGTTACTTTTTTCTTTGCTAATCTTTTACCCTCCATACAGAGCCGGGATTATCTAGCTTGCACACAAGCACTCCTTCTGTTCGTCCTTGTGCCAGTGGTAACCATCTGTTGGCAGTAAAAATCACTGTCTTATAAAGAGTACTAATAAAAAAAATCATTTTGTGATAAGCATGTAGTCGTATGCTCAGAATCAGTGCCGAGCTTAGCAACATCGCGGCCTCCTGTAGAATGCGCCTTGCGGCCCCTCTACCCGCAGAATGCAACTTGTGCCCCCCGCCCGAACATACTGAACCCACAATAAATGGTGCTTTAAACAAAATAAAATACTCTCGGAACGCAGGTATTCAGTGATCAGGAAAAAAAGGAAGAAATCGTGGAATTGGCGTTTTGAAGCTACACATTACGAACGATTTCACAACTTTTAGCTACCTTTTATGTCTGTTGAAATAGATATGTATAATGTTCATTTGCGGCTTCTTCGGGGCCAGAATGTTTCTATCAAAGATTATATATATATATATATATATATATATATAGAGAGAGAGAGAGAGAGAGCGAGAGAGAGAGAGAGAGAGAGAGAGAGAGAGAGAGAGACCGGTTGAGAGATGTCTATGTCAACATACAAGTATGATAATAATTTTCCAGTTAATCCTAATAATGATTTTATTAATTTTTTTTTTCATTACAATAGATCTGCGGAGGCAAGGAGCCTTGCAGCTTCCTGGGGCCTTGCAGCCCCTAGGGAACTTGCGGCTTCCCCGCAATTGCGGGTTCTGCGGGGGCCCTAAGCACATCCCTGTCCATCATTCTTGCATAGATGCGGCAGCGTAGGGCGTCTTTTGCAGTATTTGTTACAAAAATACCCCATGACGTTTAATAAATAACTTCCTGTCTGTAACGTTTTTTTTTATAGAGAGATAAACATACACAAATAGATAGATAGATAGATAGATAGCTAGCTAGCTAGCTAGCTAGATAGATAGATAATGAACATACTGAGATAGATAGATAGATAGATAGATAGATAGATAGATAGATAGATAGATAGATAATGAACATACTGAGATAGATAGATAGATAGATAGATAGATAGATAGATAATGAACATACTGAGATAGATAGATAGATAGATAGATAGATAGATAATGAACATACTGAGATAGATAGATAGATAGATAGATAGATAGATAGATTTAAATATACTGAGATAGATAGATAGATAGATAGATAGATAATGAACATAGATAGATAGATAGATAGATAGATAGATAGATAGATAGATAGATAGATATGGCGATTTTCTAAGCGTAGTTTATATGTCTCACAAGGCTGAAAGTATGGTGCAACCAGTGAGGATTGAATTCACTCACTCAGTGCCATACATGATACATGCATTGGCTATCATGTCTTGATGGAGACATGACTGACTGGGCAGAAGATTATCCCGTCGTAGGTTGCCGTTACTTTCTGCGGTAGACTGGTTGCCAGCCAAGGCTATAGAACCCAATCTGTCTTGCTATTTAACACATAACTGGAGAAAAGAGACGGAATAATACCTTTCCCAAATGTATTTGTGCGTAAATGAATGCAACAAATTTAACTGGAATCCGAACTCGGCTCCCCGATTTTTCGTTCCGTGCCGATAACCACTGCACCAGAACAATTCTCTACTCAGTTATAATTGTTCTTTCTGTACAAGCTTGTTAGCCATTACACTACGTCGAGGTGTTCGGCATAGATACGAAATAGAAAAGAGATTTTTACTGTTAGTGCTCTTTATAAGAGAGTGATTTTTACTGCTAAGAAATTTTTACCACTGGCACAAGGACAGCCAGGAGTGCGTGTCTGCACGTCTTTCTGTGTCTGTGCTTGTGTCTCTGTGTGAGTGGAATTATTATCATTATCTTTTCGAAGCTGTTTATTCCCGTCTCTGTCTGAAGAGCAAAAGGCTACCAAAAATCCATGAATCAATCTATCTATCTATCTATCTATCTATCTATCTATCTATCTATCTATCTATCTATCTATCTATCTTAGTCTGTTCATATATGTCATTCTGTTCATATCTATCTATCTATCTATCTATCTATCTATCTATCTGGCACAAGGAAAATCAGAAGTGCGTGTGTGAAAGTCTTTCTCTCTCTGTGTGTATGTGCGATTATTATCATTATCTTTTCGAAGCTGTTTATTCCCCTCTCTATTTGAAGAGCAAAAGGCTACCAAACCCCAGAAAGAGCCACGAATCTATCTATCTGTCCGGCACAAAGACAACCATTGCGTGTCTGCAAGTCTTTCTGTGTGTGTGTGTGTGTGTGTCTTTGTGTGAGCAATTTTTATCATTATCTTTTGTTTATTCCCGTCTCCATCTGAAGAGCAAAAGGCTACCAAAATCCACGAATCTATCTATCTATCTATCTATCTATCTATCTATCTATCTATCTATCTATCTATAGTGCATCGAGGTAGCAGATCATTTTCTAAACATACTGTTAAACATAACAATGAATGTTTAATCATGAGCCGTTCGAAACATCGTAGTTTTGCTTTACTGTCAGGTGAAAATCAAAGCAAACATTGTCCAACATTTGGATATTTTTTTTACGCTGGTTCTAAGCTAACATGAGCAATCTTCGTAGAGGTTACAGGGACGTTAACATAAAGATATCCACCATCAAAGATGATTTTATCTTGTGTTGACATAAAACATTGGTATGCAACAATAACAGTTACCAAATAGCAGACGCAGTTCGTAAATTTGTAATGCAGTTCTATCACGTCACACCGCGTGAGAAACCAAAACTTTAACAGAACCATTTGTCTAAATGCAATATATATATATATATATATATATATATATATATATATATATGTTTCATTAAAAATGACAGACAAGCTATTATCATTAAGATTTTTATATAATGTTTCAAGTGTTCTTATGATGTTTTTCATTTCAGAACTCAAATCACATAAGAATTTTCCAAAGGTTTTGTACTTTTAATGATTATCAAGAATAAATTTTGCTTTACATGTAAATAAATACATGTAAAGTCTATGGGTATAAAGTCATCTGTATGTTAAGTTCCGAACACGGTAAGCACTATTGATACTGTGTTCATAATTGATGCTATTTAGTGTAGGATTTCTCTTTCTTACTAGTAATGCCTCTATTGTTGCTAATCATCTTTTGCACATAGATGAGGCTATTATGTGTGTGTTATCAACAAGTATATCACGGACGGAGCACGTGTGCAACAGTGAGGTGTTGGAAAGGATGCAAACGAGGAGAAAACTCATACTTAACGTCAGGAAGAGACAAATGAGGTTCCCGGGACACGTAATGAGGGAGGAAGATCTAAAGAACTTAATACTCACAGGTCGGATAAAGGGAAAGAGAGACAGGGGAAAGCAATCGCGAGACTTACTTGTTAGGTCTGAGCAAATGGATGGCGGAGCGGGGCTTAGAAGAGATACTAAGAGAAAAAAATTATTGAGAGCGACAAGAGACAGGGCCAAGTGGAAGTCTATGATCGTCTACTTCCTGAAAATACACGGCCCATGAAGAAAAAGAAGATATCACTGATAGGTCTTGGAATATTTCGACGTGTGTTTAAATGAGATCGAGTGGAACTATGGTAGAGAAGGTACAATGCCAATCCTCTTGTCAGTTTCGTGGTTGTGTGGCCAATGTAATTGTTTATGGATTAGGATAGCAGAGGAACACGGCTCTTCAAAGGACATATAAATTCGTAAAGGACACTGGTTCTCTGCAGTTTAGATTATGAAGGTGAATTATAATTATTGATGATGAGATTATCAGTTTTAAAATTTTTGATAGATAATTTATTTACATTTCTTGTTTGAGTTAGTCGGCGTAGCATAATTTCGGATGATATTGAGAATGATGTTTGAATGATATTTTCTTATTCAGTCGTATGTGACACTTCAGTCTTGCTAGTGATCTGCGTACAAATTCACATCTTGTGAAACAGTGAGAATTTCAGAACATAACAAAAGAATTATTTTCCGATACTTTTCGCGTTGTCTTTTGTCTCTTAGCCGGGCAATGCAACTGATTTCCAAATTTTTGGTACAAATATCTGCAGTTATTTTTATTCAGCATAACTTTCCCGAAATTAGAATAAGGCTCATTGACAACTTGAGGTGACACCTTACAACCGAGTCACGCCCACGATCGTCCTTTATCCATTGTTAAGTTGGCTATACATCAGGACATTAGGTATTCTGTCGTGACTCACCCTTACAACACGACCAGCCCATCAAAGATGTTAGTGCACCAAGAAAGCCTTAGAGAAAACTGGCATTGGACACCATATCATCAAAATATGTTGTTGTAACCCTTAATGGTTAGTGCGAGCGTAATCACCAAAATGGAGGTTGGGAGTAATAGCATATCAACAAGTACAAGACTCGCCCGCTGCGTGAAAAGATACACTGCTAGTTAGTACAATCACCGGCCATTTATCACATCCCCAACAAAGCGGATACGACACAGTCAGTTAAAGTGAGAAATCCGTGCTCTTAAGCGTGGTAAAAATTGGCCGGAATTATCCAAATGAAACTGAAGTTCTGTCTTTGAGAAAGTACGAAATTTCAAAGAAAATATCAGTCTTTGGTTTACTAGAAAAGAGATGCTTAGTTTTGCAAAACCCCGTCTACTCTGGTAGCTTAGACTTGTTGGTAAGATAAAAAAATAATTGTTTCACTATGTTCATGATTTATTTTTTTTTGTTTTTTGTTTTTGTTCTCGAGTTTATGAATATATTAATGTTTAGTTTAAAATGTAATTGAGTTTTGTAATGTAAAATATTTAATAGCGTTATAATTCCTCTTCTCTCAGACCTCCCCCCACCCCGGGGCCACGTGCTGTTCAATATATATGTGACTTCATATTGGCAAATCATGCATTGACAGGAATTATCCGAATGAAACTGAAGCTCTGTCTTTGAGAAAGTATGAAATTTCAAAGAAATATCAGTCTTCGGTTTACTAGAAATGAGATGTCACCTGGAAACAAAATGCTTTCTTTTTTGGTAGTTAAGAGTAAGTAGAGTAATTGACATTTACCTGTACATGACTAGTTATTTGAACTTGGTATAAGTATATCCTTAATATTTATATTCTTCTTTCTCCCACCCCACCCCGTTTTTCTTTTCTATCTTCTTTACCTCGTACATTTTTCCAAAAATAAAAGGGAAGTGAGATTTTTTAATAAAAAATAATGTTTAGTACCATCATTTTTAACTACCTGACGAGGCATTGCTTTTTTGATGGCGAAACAAATGTACCCATTTATAGTAAATTATAATTTGTTCATGTTCGAAACTATAACTTATATATATATATATATATATATATATATATATATATATATATATATATATATATATATATATATTGTTTAATTACTTAGTTTTTGGTCATAATAACATTCGACCAGTGCACATTTGTATTATAAAGTGTTCAGTACAATTTTATTGTAGAACCTTTAAATAGTCTTCATCTGCAAGCGAATTATTGCGCGACCTAGGTATCTTAATCACTTGAAGACACCACATGGTAGAAACCTTGGTCCCGTAATAACTCGTTTACAAATACATATATATATATATATATATATATATATATATATATATATATTATATATATATATATATATATATATACCAGAAACCGTTTATATCCATTCATCAGTATATATCAGTCTATTCATATATCGATATATTTAACAAGTAAAGGACATTTTTGTTTGGTAAAAAAACCCAAAAAATTACGATTAAAAATAGTTCAAGCAAATGTTTGAGAAAACATTTTAATGGATACACAACGAAGACAGATGACACGTCCCAAATTGAAGTATATGCAAATTTATATATTGTTAACACACTAAACAATGAATGAATTATACAAATAAAGTTCCTTGTGGCTTAAATGATGGTCAATAACGTGTATGTAAATATAATCAATGCAAATGACATGTGCTCTTTTACAATAAAAATATAAATTCTTCCTAAGTTCCTCAGAAAAGTAAAACTACATATAAAATGGAGAAATGCAGAAAAAACTTTTCTGAATAGATTTCAGAGAATTGGTACAATTTTCGAAGCAAAGTTCGTGGTCATAGCGAAGAATAGGACACTCACACCAGCTAAAAAGAGCGACTTTGATATCGGAGCAATTTTCATGTTCCCTTCATTTCTCGTATGCTGGTTGTCAAGTTTCTATTGTATTGTTTTTCTTTCCGGAGCAGAGCGACCTGGGTTCCTGCAGATGATGTTTGACTCGTCGAATAATCTTCTTGGTCCCCCTTTTATTGCCTCTTCGTAGGTTCCGAATCCACTCACGGGGAATATGGCGAGAAAACCTTTGATTGTTTTAGCTGTAAAACCAAACGCAACTGTTTTCCCACAAATCGAAATGTACCAACATTATTTTCGAAATTCAAAAAATTATGCAAGACCCGAACGCGGCGTCTTCTCAGTCTCAGAAAAGCAGACGATACATGCTAAAACACTTAAATTTCTGATGCAACCTTGTCATATCTCTCTATCTATCTGAATCTGTACTTTTCTATATATCTTCAAAATTTCTTAATTTTCGGTTCTCGTTCAAACATAAATTGCTGAAACTTAAAGTTCTGCAGATTCTTATAGCACGACTACCCATAATTCAGTTCAGGATGTGACGTCATTATTGCTAATATTTGAAGTTCATTTAGCGCACATCTTTCAAATACGTCTCAATGAGATGACGCGCTGAAAATAGTTGCCACGTTTATTACGTCGTCTTAACTGACAGACAGCGCCGTCTGTCTTTTATGTCTTTAGGAAATGATTTTTCTTTTATATTTCTTCAGTTATTTTAATGTTTCGGTCATGTCCAGTGAGTGTTCCTCTTTTACTTTTGAAGAGGTATGGGAACTCAACGAAACCCCCAAGAACAATGAGCACATATGGCGAAGGATTAAAAACGTAATACTTGGAATTTTTTGCTGTAGCTCGGTCTTACTCAGTCAAAAAGTAACGAATCTAGATAACATTGGCTCCCGTATTGAATACCAGTCTCCAAGTGAACGGTGCCAGGACTATACAGATAATCTCGAAAACATGTGGGACAATGATGAATTCAAGAAAATTCATTTACTTGGGTGGCTTAGCGAAAAAGCGAACTGGTCGCCTTCTTTGTCGACTGTCCGTGAAGAAGAAGAAGGAACAGAAGAAGGAAAAAAAGGAGAAAAGGGGAAAAGAATAAAAGAAAGAGAAGAAAAAGAAAGAGAAGACAACTCAGAATAATTATAGAAACACGAACGATAACAGTAACTATTTTTTCTATCGTCGGATCCCTGGAAATCATATTTCCATTTTAAATGTTGCGATATCCGTTGCTTTATAAATTCAAAGAACAAACTCTAATATATCTTTTACTACGTCTCCCAAATACAATATTCCGCCTGAATAATGTTCCATTTCTTTTACTTCAAGACGTGGGCGATCATGACTCTCCCCAATTTCATGTCTTTTGTTGATCATTCTAATATCTCTTCCTTTATGATTGCTTACTGGGACTTGTTATTTCTTCCATTTGCTTAGACATCAATATTTTCTTGTAATCTTTCTTGCTATTTTGATTATCATGCTATCGGCGGGTTTTGTACGTTTTAAATTCTGCAAGCCTCCTTTCTTGTATATATATATATATATATATATATATATATATATAGTATAGACTCGCCCGTCAATTTCGATGTATGAGTGTCTAAAATCAGTTAGACTGCCACACCAAGAATTGTTTTGAGTGGTGAAGACTTGTGTAGCACCATCCACACTTTTTGGAACTGCTGATAAACAATCGGTGCAGAAGTTCGCCACGGATCGCATGAACAGCACACCTCGGTTATTTAACCCATAACTGGAGGGAAGGGAGGGATTAATACCTTTTCAAAGGGTACCAGTGCGTAAGTGAATGCACAGTGTTCGACCGGAATTGGATCTCGGCTCACCGATTTCCCCTTCCGAGCCGACATCCACTGCACCACAACGAATACAGCTGCCACATCTGGTCAGGTGCCCCTGCTATTCTCCTCGAGGTTCTTGACAAAATACAACGGAGAATCTGTAATGTGATCGATACTGACATGGCAGACCAGCTGCAGTCACTCTCTCACCGGCGTGATGTGGCTTCCCTATGCCTCTACTATAAATATTTTCACGGCTTCTGCTCCGATGAACTTAAATCACTGTGCCCACTAAGTGTGAATTTGCACGAGATACTAGATTAGCTACTAGGCTCCACTCTTTTACAGTGAAACAGAGAAGATGTAACCGCAATTTCTACTCCAACAGCTTCTTTCCTTGCACTTTCCCGACAGCTACAATCTCCAGGAGTTTAAATGTCAGGTCAATAGACACCTCATAACACACTAACTCGCATCCATTCTCTCAACCACTCTTCCCATCTACCCAACCCTCATCCTCGGTATCCTTACCCGTCTATCACCCTCTTTCTGACATATCCTATATCTAACCACTCTTTCCAATCACTTTTCCCTATGTAACCCCCTAACCATTTTTTCTCATCACTTTTCCCCTATATAACCCCCTGCGCAATAGTGGCAGTGGAATGCCTTACTTGGGGTGAAATGATTAAAAAAAAATCTTTAAGCTTTTACCAGAGATGAGAAACATCCAGAATTTTATTAAATTTTATCTGTATTTTCTTTAATACCGTACAATATTTCTAAAATTTATCTTTTTTTTTTCTTCGAATTTTTGCATTACATTTCCTTTCGTCTGATATTATAGTGTCCAGATCGATCAAATACGCACTTATTTGATTATGGCATCTCCGATGTGTAACAGTTGAACTTTGTAATTTGTGAACTGTCCCCATTTGCTTACTATTATAAAAAATTAGCATTTGTAATTAGTAAATACTCAGCACTACAAATAACCAGGAACAGCTAGTATAGGAGATAAAAATAACAGAGGTGGTTGCAGCCAACAATTCAAACTACTTCTTCTTCTTCTATGTGCCCTGTCCCTTCAGGACGTAGACGATCATGGATCTCCACGTCTCCCTATCCCTTGTGGCTCTTAGTATGTTTGCTCCTGTTGCTCCTGGCAACCCCCGTTCCGTCATCCACCTGATCAGATTCTGCAGATATGTTATCCGCTGCCTTCCTCTGTCTCTCCTTCCTTCTATCTGACCAGTCAGTATCAGGTTCTCCAGGCTCTCCTTACTCATTGCATGTCCCAGGAACTTCAGTTGTCTCTTCCTGATGCTCAGCATCAATTTCCTTTTTGTTGCCATTCTTTCTAACACTTCGTCGTTGCTTGTATGCTCAGTCCACGATATCCGTAGCATCCTTCTGTAGAACCACATTTCGGCCGCTTCCAGTTTTTTCCTCATTTTCGATGATATTGTCCAGCATTCACAGCCGTATTGAAGAACTGACATCACGTAGCAGTCTAGCACTCTTTTCTTCGTTTCTATTGAGATCTTCCTGTGTGTTAGTATTTTGCTCATCTTCTGGAACGCGTCCTTTGCCATGCCAATTCGCCTTCGGATCTCCGTGTCGCACTTTCCATCTCCTGTTAGAACACTTCCTAGGTACTTAAATTCTTGGACTTGTTTGATTCTGTTATCCCCCACCTGTATTTGGCATTTGGGGTTGTAAAAATATTAACCGAAAACTCTCGTCATTTTTTTCGATAGCCTCGTCAGATTGAGACGTTCATGTGCATAGCGTCAAACTCTAAGTTGAATACAATCGTTTTTCAGATCAATGATTAAAAACGACTTCAAACAAATGAAACCTCTAAGTCTTCTTGAAACTTCGTGGACTGGCGCTACACAATCACAAAGAAAGTAAAAACATCAATGAAGAACTTTCAACAGCAGCAACAAATAAAATGGATGGCACATGTAACTCGGAGTGAAAATAATGGCGCAATCCGGATGTTGACGTTCCACACTACTTCAGATAAGAGTAACGAAACTCTTATCAAGTCTGGAAAGTTCAATAAGTATTGAATTTGAGAAACTTATTTTCCTGAAAATTGTTTCAATAGAAAAAAAATTATGAATTTCAACAGAAGGTAGCACAGGCTGCTCGGTAAATGAATGACAATTGTTTCCTTATAACGAAACGGCTAATATTTCTATCTCCATTACCTACACGCATGCTTTTAGCTGCAATAATCAGTTTGTACTTAAGTAGCACTGACTGCTCGGCCAATAAATGCTAGAAAACTGTTAATATTAAAATAAAAAAAAACGGTTAATATTTAAATTACCATTAAAAATGTGAAAAACAGATAACACACTTTGATCAGATACTACATTTTGAGCTCAGTTCCCATTGTCAGGGAGTGAATACAACCGTAATGAGTATCACTGGCTGCTCGCCCAATGTTGATTTTCTAAGTGCCACTTAAATATGGCACAAGGCCGAAAGTATGGGGTACCCAGTGAGGATCGAACTCACTGCTTAGTTCTAATAGGTTTCTAGCGACTGGCTGCTAGCCAATGAATGTTGTAAAGTTTCATCTAAGTAAACGTTTAATATTATACTTACCATTAGAAATGTGAAGAACAGATACTACCCTTTGAACAGATACTACACTTTGAACAGATACTACATTCTGAGCCCAGTCTCATTGTCAGGGAATAAATACAGGCGTAACTTGAGTATCACTGGCTGCTGGGATAATGAATGATGGAGAGTTTCGTCTTAGGACACTTATAATATTATTATTACAATTAAAATTCCGCCATTTTTTCAGGCATCCATCAACTACCTTGTCTAATATTTATTCTAGTTTCTCTTCTGAGTTTTTCATCAACATAGTGTTGTGTGAATATTTTACATTGTTAAGGTTACGTCTGCTGATGAGCTTCTCGCTGTATAAGTTAAATAAATGTGGTGAAAAATCATATCTTTGTCACTCTCTCGTTTCTAATTTGGCGTGCTTGTTTATTTCATTGCAAGCAATCTTTTGTTTCAAATAAAGATTGTGGATTAGTATCCTTTCCATGTAGATCAAACTTTTTCAAAATTTGAAGACATTTTTGTGTCGTAATTTATAGAATGCCTTTGTGTAATCAGTTGAATATTTTACACTGAATCGGTTTTGGAAGAATAATGTGTGTGGCCGAATAGTTCGCTAGGTAAATTCTTCCCTTTACAAAAATAAATGTTTGGTCTTAATAAATTGTAATTAAACTGAACAGGAACGTTAATGCTAATTAACATAACAACAAAAAATTATAAATGTAAAAAACAATAAGAAAACTGCAATGTGGACTTTTTCAAGGAAAAAAACGAAATTAATTAATTCAAACAAAGTAACTTCTAATAACAAAACAAAATGTCCTTAGCAATTGAAAGAATTTAAAGCACGTTATTTTTATACTGTTGATTGAAAATTATGTCAAACAGAGGATGTGCGTTGTGGCGCAGTGGATATCGGCTCGGAACGAGAAATCGGAGAGCCGAGTTCGATTTCCAGTTGAATCCATTGCATTCACTTACGCGCAAATACTCTTGGGAAAGATATTAATCCTTCTAGTTATGGGTTAAATAACAGGACAGATTGGGTTCTATAGCCTTGGTCGGCAACCAGTCTACCGCAGAAATCAATGGCAATCTACTGCGGGATAATCTTCTGCCCAGTAAGACATGTCTGTTTCGAGACATGATCGCCCAAGTGTGTATCACGTATGGCACTTAACTGTCACATGTGGATATATTGCTTTTATTGTTGTGTTGACAGATTCAACCATTTTCTTTTGATTTCTTGATACTCTTGTGTACGTTTCTTTGGGAGAGAAGTAATTCTGTTTAAAAAGACGAAATAGGGAAAAAGCCTGGGCGTAGATTGATGTTTGGGTAATATTCAATGGCGGCACTCTCTAGGATTTTCTTTCTAAGTGAGTTATTTTCTTTTTTATAAGTGTAACATTTTTAAAATCAAAATTGAGGTTTAATTTATTTCTCTGTATGACGAGTATAGAATGCATAGAAATAAATTCATATTATTATTATTGTTATGACTAGTAATAATTGGAGTAGATAGATCTATCTATCGCCCGGTTCACACTTCCACCAACGTCTATTGAACAGGTTAAGAGGCTCATCCATTGTTCCCTGTTTAGGATGTGGTTTCCGGCTTTCTCTTTTCCAATCTTCTCACTTTGTTTTTTTTTTTCAATTGGAGTAGATAGATCTATCTATCGCCAGGTTCACACTCCACCCACGTCTATTGAAGAGGTTAAGAAGCTCATCCCTTGTTCCCTGTTTAGGATGTGGTTTCCGGTTTTCTCTTTTCCAATCTTCTCACTTAGTTTTTTTTTCAATTGGAGTAGATAGATCCATATATCACCCGGTTCACACTCCACCCACGTCTATTGAACAGGTTAAGAGGCTCATCCCTTGTTCCCTGTTTAGGATGTGGTTTCCGGCTTTCTCTTTTCCAATCTTCTCAGTTTGTTTTTTTTTTCAATTGGAGTAGATAGATCTATCTATCACTCGGTTCACACTCCACCCACGTCTATTGATCAGGTTAAGAGGCTCATCCCTTGTTTCCTGTTTAGGACGTGGTTTCCGGCTTTCTCTTTCCAATTTTTTCACTATTACGTAGCCCCCTGCACATCAGTGACGTCACCGCCTTGCTCGGGGTGATACGATTAAAAAAAATCATTCATGTGCTCTAAGGGGATTTTATAAGAGTGCAGTTGATGAAGTTGATAAAATATTTCCTGCGGAAAGAAAATAAACAGTTGTAGGTACAGGAAATGATTAAAAGAAAAAAATAATTACATGAAGAAAACGAATCACAAATGCAGATACGGGTTCGTAGGTGCGCACGCTTACAGAGAAAGAGAGTATTAAAAGCACTTGCCCGTTCAAAGCGCAGCTGCTTCATTCTCGAGCCTTACAATGCAGAAGCAGTGGCAAAACAGGTTCCTCTTGATTTGAACACTAGCCACATGGTCCTCAGATGTAGAATAAAAAATACCATTAAGTTATTAATTCCTGTCCACTTTCTAACTTCACATTCCCATATCTTCCTCTTTTTTTCATATACACTCCTTTCTCGCCTTTTAAACAAGAATGTAGACATAACATTTTCCGGTTTAGGAATAGGTTACTGGTTTCTAAATTCCAGTAGCCCCTCGTGTCTTACTGAAAATAAACCCCCCCCCCACCCCCCCCCATGTATATATATATGGTACAGCAACAGTACATATCTCAAAATCTGATTTTGAAATATGTACCGTTGCTGAGGAGATGTGAAACCCCCTTAGGGATTTCATGTTGAAATGTTCATTCAACAAATTTGAATATTGAAAATTTATTTTATTTTATGTTAGCTATGTAATTTTAATTATATTGAACTCTCATCCTGTATCATCTTTTAATATTAAAATTTAATATTAATTAGGATCTGGTTTTTGGGATTTACATTCCTACTTTTCCGTTTGGATTAAAGTACTTTAATAATATATATATATATATATATATATATATGGTTGAATTTATTTCTGTGAATCAATAATGCATTTGTTGGATTATTATTAGTGATGTCTCTTTTGTGTTCATATATACGTTGTTTTAGATTTCTACTTGTTTCTCCGATGTAGATAGAGGAACAATCCCGGCAATTTATTCTGTATACACCTGCTTGTTCATCATTTTGATTTCGGTTATTTTTAGATCTGATAATGTCCATAATAGTTTTCAAGGTAGTTGTTACTATGTGTGTGTTTACATATATATATTACCGGCCATAATTATTAGGCGACAACAGTGTTTTAAAAAGTGATTATTTCATACTGTGTTTTATTATTTATTGCCAAGTGTATAATTGTAAATGAAAATAGAATGGTTCTATTGTTAATACTGCACTAAAACATGTGCATCAAATGAATTTATAAATATTTAATAATTACCTTTATTGCAGTTTCATCAATGAAAGAAGGAAAAAAATTTAGGTTGATTCGGACGAGTTCATCTTTGCTTCCTTGCCTTGTAAAATTTTGTGAAGTAATAATAACAAAAAACTATTCTATTTTCATTTAGAATTATCCACTTAGTAACAAATACTAAAAATAGTATGAAAAACATTATTTCTTTTTAAAGAACTGGGGTAGTCTAATAATTATATTGTGTGTGTGTGTATATATATATATATATATATATATATATATATATATATATATATATAAAATCTACAGGGCGCGATGGGTAAATTGTCGCTGTTTGCCTTGTAAAATTTTGCAAAATAATAATAACAAAAGAACTATTCTATTTTCATTTAGAATTATCCACTGAAAAGTAGTTTGAAATATATAATTTCTTTTAAAAAACTGTGGTGTCCTAATAAGTATGGCTGGTAGTGTATGTATATATTATTATTATTATTATTATTATTAATTATTACTTTAGAACATGTACAAAGTACAAACTACTACAAAATTGTACTTCTGAATTTACTGTAGCTACTAGACTAGCAACTAGGTCCCACCCGTTTATAGTAAAACCAATCAAATGTAACTGCAATTTCTACACTGTCAGCTTGCTTTTTTGCTCGCACTTCCTATCTGTGGAATTCCTTTTCGTATACTTGCTTCTCTCAAAACTACACTCTCTAAGAATTTAAAAGTAAAGTCATTTGCCATCTCTCATATTCTTGAATCGCTTCCTTTCCCTGACAACCCCAGTATCATGTTCTTCTTTACATTCCACTCTCAATCAGCCCTCTTCACACCTGTATTCTTACTATTTTCTTACTCATTCTCTGTCTCCCTTGTAAATTGCTCCTTTTTCTCATAACTCACCTCTTCTGTAACCCCCTGCGCATCAGTGGCAGTTCTGCCTTGCTTGGGGTGAAATGATTAGAAAAAAAAAACCCAAACATTTTGTTTCGACATTGAAAGAACAATACGGTGGAGAAAGTAATCGACTGGTTAAAGAACATCGATGACAAAAACAATTGTACTTTTCTTGAATTTGATATCGTGGATTTTTATCCATCTATATCTCAAAACCATATCTAAAAATTATCTGGCGTTTGAATTCATTGAATTTTATTCAGACATTTTTAAGAAGGAAATTCATATAATTTTGAACTGCAGAAAGTCAGTCCTTATTCATGTTAATGAAAAGTAGATTAAAACATCTACTGATAATTTTGATTTATTTATGGGAGCTCTGGATTCTGCTAAGTCTTCAGCTTTAGTTGGATTATTTCTTTTGTAAAACTTCATGGTACATGAAGACATTGATTCAAATAAGATAGGACTTTATAGACGATGGACTCATGATAGTAAATAAATCTACTGGAGTAAGGTAAACTTAGAAAATAAATCCATAAAGTTCTTAGTTCTTTTGGTCCTAACGAAGTTATTAATTCTAATATAAAACAATTTGACTTTTTAGATATAACGTTAAACTTAATTTCTAATAATTTTTAACCTTACATGAAAAATAATGCTAAACCAATTTATATAAACCCTGGCTCTAATTATTCACTATCGGTTATCGAATATATTCCATCATCGATTGAACGTCGCATATACATACACTCCTCTAGCAAAGAAATACTAAAACAAAACAATTTACGATAAAATTCTTAGAGATACCAAATTTCGATCTTCTGAGATTCGTCTTTTGGAAAAATATAGTTGTTCTAGAAAAAATAAAGAAATAGAAGCAGAAAAAATGATATGGTATAATCTTTCATTTAATCAGTTAATATTAAACTGGGACATAAATTTCTTAAATTAATAAAAAAATGTTCCTAAAAATAACCTTTTAAGCAAAATGTTCAATAGGAATACTCTAAAATTTAATTATAGTTGCTTTAACAATTGTGACGATAAACATTCACACTTATCATAGCCAAAGCGTCCACGGTATTTGGCTTGTCGGGCTACTGTGTTGTGATGAATGCGTGCGTAAAGTGATTCTTCAGTATTCACTGCCAGCTAGAAGATTAGACATTGTATAACAATTCAGTAATCTGATGGCGATATCTCATGGGTGTCGTCATTTTAGTTTCATTCGGATTCACTGCAGTACTAACTACGTTAAACAATAGCCGGAACCAAAAATGTGACGATAAACATTCACATTTACCAGAGCCAAAGAGTACAAGGTGTTTTGCTTGTCGTGCTGTTGTGTTGTGATGAATGCGTGCGTAAACCCACGCCAGACAGTCGGTCATCTCGTCAGCTGCGTCCTCGCAAGTTTGGTCAAACAAAGGAATATTCTTCGACCTGTCATTTTATGCTGAGTGAGAATGAGACCGACGGCGATGATTGGTGCATCGGCAATGGCTTTTTGTCCATAAAAAGCGTCTGAGACAATGGCTGGCATTTTTTCTTGTGACCCTGGTGACGTGCGCAACACACACACACACAGAGAGAGAGAGAGAGAGAGAGAGAGAGAGAGAGAGAGAGAGAGAGAGAGAGAGAGAGAGAGAGAGCATTGATTTAAGACTCTGATGAGTGAAGCGAGCGGTGGAACCGAAACCAAACAAAAATTTACTCTTTAACTACAACAATTTAGAAAAAATAATTAAATTACATAACAATAGAATATTGAAATTATGATAAGAATAGTAGTTCTACTACTCATTTTAATATTTTCCGTTGTAAAAGCTTATATAATTGTAGAAACTCCCAACCAATGCCCCTTATCTAATAGGTATTTAGCTAAATCCTTTGTCTGCATGTGCTCTATTTCATCAGCAGGGTTAGTAAAGTTTGTATTGGTAATACAATGAACATTTTTAAAAAAGCCTTTTTACAATCATCTCACATCTAATACGGATAAACAAAATATGACCTCATTTTGTAAATATTTTGGAAGTTAAAAGAAGAAAATAATACTTTCACGGCTTCTGAACTTAGATCACTGGTGCCCCCTCGGTACGAATTTCCACGAGATACTAGATTAGCAACTAGATCCCACCCTTTTGCAGTGAAACCAATAAAATGTAACGGCAATTTCTACTTTCTACTTTCTACAGTTTCTTTTCTCACACTTCCCGACCCTTCCACATGATTGCTTCCCCGACGGCTACAATCTCCAGGAGTTTAAATGTAAGGTCAATAGATATCTCCTAACACACTAACTCGCATCCATTCTTTTCAAACACTCTTCCCATCTACCCAACTCCCAGCCACGTTATCCTAAACCTTCTGACATTTCCTATATCTAACCACTCTTTCTCTTTACCTTCCCCTATATAACCCCATCCGCAATAGTGGCAGTGGAATGCCTTGCTTGCGGTGAAATGATTAAAAAAAACAAACAAACCTAAAGTTAAATGAAAAATTCTCAAACAAACTAGAATATCTAGATCGGTGAATGAACGATGTTTCCTTTTTCTGCACGAAAGAATGGACATTATTAAGTACATGAAAATTGACAAATTACTAAATCAAAGGCATGAAACTAAAGTAAATTGTAAACATATTAAAGAATTAACCTTACAATCCTGCTAGGATTACAACATCTAAGGTATAAAACTATAGTAATTGTAAACTTTTTAGAGTATTAACCTTACTATCTTGATAATTTACTTTAACTATATGATCTTTCTTCCTATGTCATTTTATCTTTATTTTCTATTACAAATTGTGATCTATTTAATGCCTAAATTTAAATTTTAATATTAACTGTAATTTAGTTTCTTTTAATTTTAATTTCTTTTAATATTAATTTTATTTCAAATATAATTTCAAAATTTTAATTTTACTTTCTTAATTTTATTTCTCTAGTTTATTATATTAACCCTAATGAATTTATACCTTCGTGTTATGCTTTTAAATTTCCTCTAATTTATGTTTTATGAATAATTTTCCCTGATTGTTTATGTGATTTCATTTTTTTAAAAAATTCCACAAGATTTAGCCAGAAACAATGTAACCGATGTCTGCATCTGTCAGAGATTCACTTCTGGTCAAAATTTAAAATTTCTCTTTCTTAGCTGTTTCTATTGTCTCTCCCCTTTCTTCCTTCTATAAATTTTCGTCACTTTTTCCCCTTTATTTTCCGCTTCACTTTCTACTCCTTATGTATCTTTCCTTTTTCTTTATAGAAATATAATTTTTAATGTCAAAAGATTTGATTCCGGACATCCTGTAACCGGTATTAGTATCTGTCTAAAATTCAATTCCTGTCAATATTTAAAATTTCTCTCTCTTAACCGTTTTCATTGTCTCTTTCCTTTCAATACTTTCTCGCTTATTTTTCTCTTTACTTTCTATTTTCGCTGTATCTTTCTCTTTCCTCTTTCTTTTCTTTTTCTTGATTTCTCATCTTATTTTCTCTTATTTTCTACTGTCTAAAAAAGATTTCTAAAAAATTTACGGAAATGATATTTTTTAAATGTTGTTTTAATAAAAGGTTCACTACCATCATTATTAACTACCTGGTGAGACATTGTTCGTTCAATGTCGGAAAAATTTGTAGTAGTTTGTAGCTTGTACATGTTCTAAAATAATAATTAATAATAAATATTCATTGCTCTATTTTTATATTGAGCACTATTTTATTAATATTTTGAACGTTGCAATTATTTTCTTCGTTTCTTATTCATTTGGATATAAGTTTTAATAATTATTTTAAATATATTTATAATATATACTACTACTGGTTATATTTTAATTTGTATTAAAAAGTATGATTTACAGTTTATTTAATTTTTTACCGTAAATATATCACATTATATTTAAAACTAAATTTTAATGTTGATTCCCATGTGACATTTTTCTAGGAAAGCAATTGAATTGCAATTGACGCTGGTGTCGATCTAAGATGTTAACTATTTTCTCTTTATACTGTTCGTTGTTTTTCCTTTTCTTTGTCTTTCTCTTCTTTCCATTTATCAATTGTCTATATTTTTCTTTTTCTTTCTCTCCTTGGGGTCTTTTGAATAAGCGAAGAATTGTTTTTTGGAGATTACCGTTAGAAATGTATATTCTAGACACGGGCACATGAGCGTCTGTGTGCAACTATTTTTCGTGATTATTTTGAATATTATTAACTGCTGTATTTTTTGGGTCTGACGAGCAGCTTCTTCCTGTGAAATACGTATAACCTACGAAATTGTGAAATACCTAAATTTTTTTCTATATATATATATATATATATATATACGAAAACACACGAAAAAATCGCAAGATCGCCAAGACCTACCGCGGTTTCGCACAACGGCTCGTCAGGGCAAAGGCAGACCAAGGACTAATCAAATAAATAGACACCTATTAAGGACTAACCCAAGCACTTTTCTTTCCTGGTGGTTCGTTCCGTTCGAGGGTTTTTTTCTTTACTGTGAAGAACCGTATGTATTGTCGGTCCTACGTAGTTTTCTTTTTTTTCCCCTCTTTGTCCAAAGCTCTATAGCCGAGGACAATAACGGAGTTAGATTCTGCTGGTTTTTCGTGGTCTTTAAAAATTACTTGTGTAACATTTTAAGATTAGAATACGTACAGAGTCGGTTTTATTATTATTATTATTATTATTATTAATATATATATATATATATATTTGAGGAAACTTTTGTAATCGTTTTGTTTACTCGTCCATAGGTATCACTAATATATATATATATATATATATATATATATATATATATATATATATAATTGTTACGTTAAAACATGTGCAAGCTTACTACAAAATTGTACATTTTGTTTTGATATTGAAAGGACAAAGTCTTATAAGGTAGTTAAGAATGATGTCAATAAACATTTTTGGGAGAAGTTTGTACTTTGCACATGTTCTAACGTAATAATTGATTATACACTTTCATTGTTCTATTTTTATATTAAGCACTGTTTCAAATTAATGTTTTGAACGTTGAACGTTTGAACGTTGCAATTATTTTCTTCGTTTTTATTCATTTGCGCATATATATATATATATATATATATATATTGTCATCCGCAGACAGATCTGTTTCGCAGCTCGTCAGTACGGTTAGACTCCGATTGCTTTTTAACCCAGGATTGAAACCCGACCGAAATGGCGTCAGTTGGGGACTCTACGCCTGGGCTATGGGCGTTCGGTGGAAGTAGGCAGACTTTTTAGCGCATATCATTATACGCGCCCAATCCAGCGTCCAAAGAGTCTGAGCTCCAGGACCATGGATTAATTTTAAAGCTTTCATTACACCCGAGCAACAGCGGGCTATACTGCTAGTATACACATATTTCGTATTGGCGATGACATCCATTTTAATAGATTTGGATACATGAACCGTTCGATGATTAGCTGACCCACGATTTAGCAGGAGAAACGAGTGAAGCGGACCTATTAAAGACGTTAATCAATGAAAATCGTCCGGAATTGGTCAATATGAAGAGTGACGTTTTCCAGAATTACAGCGCTAAGCATCGCGTCTCTTTTAAGACCCGACAAAAATGAATGCAGTTTGGCTGGAATATTCTACTGAACCCGACTTACACATCAGCCCTTGCAAATTCAGATTAACCATTTATTTCGATCCCTTCAATTTTATCTTAATAGAAAGAACTTTAATTCTCTGGAAGCCTGTTATAATTACTTAGACCTGTTCTTCAGAGTTCATG
The DNA here is from genome assembly GCA_037127315.1 of Ascarosepion bandense. NCBI lineage: Eukaryota > Metazoa > Mollusca > Cephalopoda > Sepiida > Sepiidae > Ascarosepion > Ascarosepion bandense. The sequence continues at coordinate 2,141 of JBBBDQ010001996.1, read as the reverse complement.
GAGGATGGAACGATGAAGTTGCCCCTCGAGGATAACCATAAGTACTAGAACAAAATTGCACATATATAGTTGAATATATATATATATATATATATATATATATATAGATATAGATAGATAGATAGATAAGAGAGAGAGAGAGAGAGAGAGAGAGAGAGAGAGAGAGAGAGAGACATCAAATAATAAAAAATGCGGTACTTACGGTTTAGAATTAATTTATAAAAATAGAAATATATATTTTTTAAAGCTTCTATTTTAGCTTTACTTTCAAGTTAATAGAAAAATTTAATATTTCTAATAAGCAAAATACTTTGCTACATTTTAAAAAAATAAATTAAGTTGACTGGAAGGAGGTTATATTTTTCTAAATGAGCTGATTAGCGCACATTTTTAACCGCCTTTCGTCGCGATGTAATTCTCTTTATTAAAAAATCTTCAAAAATAATATATACCTTTCTGAAAATTTATTTCAGTAATATTAGCTGATTTAAAGTATAATTAATAAACAATCTGATTTGAAATAAATATTATTTACTTTAAGTTTGAAGTATTGCAGAAATGGTTTTTGTTTTAACCAGACAGTCGTTTTATTTGTAAAATATAATTATCAGTTAAAATGAATTGAAGAAAATGACATGAGTACATTTTTTTTATAAATATTTTTCAAGTACGCAGTAATCTTAAAAAATTAGGAAAATATTCTCAGTAATCTAATTTTTATTGAATTTTAGAAATTTTGGCTTTAAATCTATTATAGTTATTTCTATGGATGTCGTGTATGGTCGTCTGCACTTACAAAATTCGGCACATACAAAAACTATACACATGCAAAAAAAAATAATAAATTCTTTTAAGAATATTGGTGTTTCATAATTTTTATTAAGCTTTTCTATTTAAAATTAGTAAATACTGTTTTTCTACTAAATAAAAATATCATATCATCTAAAAGGTTGAAATTAATACAGAATTTTAAAAGATATATATTTTTTTTTAATCGTATTACCCCGAGCAAGACGGTAACGCCACTGATGTGCAGGGGGCTACGTAATAGTGAGAAGATTGGAAAAGAGAAAGCCGAAAACCACATCCTAAACAGGGAACAAGGGATGAGCCTCTTAACCTGTTCAATAGACGTGGGTGGAGTGTGAACCGGGCGATAGATAGGTCTATCTACTCCAATTGAAAAAAAAAAGAAGAAACCAAAGTGAGAAGATTGGAAAAGAGAAAAGCCGGAAACCACATCCTAAACAGGGAACAAGGGATGAGCCTCTTAACCTGTTCAATAGACGTGGGTGGAGTGTGAACCGGGCGATAGATAAGTCTATCTGCTCCAATTGAAAAAAAGAAAGAAAAAGAAACCAAAGTGAGAAGACTGGAAAAGAGAAAAGCCGGAAACCACATCCTAAACAAGGAACAAGGGATGAGCCTCTTAACCTGTTCAATAGACAAGAGTGGAGTGTGAACCGGGCGATAGTTTAGTCTATCTACTCCAATTGGAAAAAAAAGAAAAGAGTAAAAAGATTGGAAAAGTGAAAGCCGGAAACCATATCCTAAACAGGGAACAAGGGATGAGCCTCTTAACCTGTTCAATAGACGTGGGTGGGTGTGAAGTATAAAACTAAATAAATTTTTCTAATTAAAATAGAAATAAATGAAAACAATTTCTGAAAAAATTAATTAATTATCAAATATATTAATATATTTTTCTTACTTTATACCCTAACATTATTGGTTTTATACCTTTCTCTCTGTTTTTACTCTACTTATTGGTTTTATACCCTTTTCTCTCTTTATAATTCCCCTTCTTGATTTTATACATTTTTCTTTCTTTTACTCTCCTTATTTATTTTATACTTTTTCTCTCTTCATAAACCACGTTACTGGTTTTATACCTTTCTCTCTTTATTTACTCTCCTTATTGGTTTTATATCTTTTTCTCGTTTTATAATTCCCATTATTGATTTTATACATTTCTCTCTTTTTTACTCTCCTTGTTTATTTTATACTTTTTCTCTCTTCATAATCCCCCATATTGGTTTTATACCTTTCTCTCTCTTTTTAATCTCCTTATTTGTTTTATACCTTTTTTCTCTCTTTTTTAATCCCTCATATTGGTTTTATACCTTTCTCTCTCTCTTTAC